>JAAGNO010019806.1:0-37577 GCA_033439905.1 Ceryle rudis
GGGCCGTCCTGGCCCGCCTGGGCGCGGCGCGGGGGGCGGCTCCACGTCGGCGGCCGTCACCGCCTCCAGAGCGGCCTGAGGGGCGGGGGGGAGCCCTGGGCCGCCGGGGTGGCCCACCCGGGCTGCGGAGCAGCCTGCGGACCGCTGTTCCCGGGGCAGCGGATGTGCAGGCGCCCTTCGTCCGGCACCGGAGGTCCCGTCAGCCGGAGCTCCCGCTGAAAGGGGCGTGAGGGGGTAGCGCGGCCTCGAGGAGAGGCGGCGGCACCACCTCATTGCAGAGCGAGATCCCCTGGGTGCTCTGAAAATATTCCCGGACTTTTGTGGTCTAAAAGCTGAGAAGATTGGAAAGTGGTTGGAAAAGGCGCACGGGCACCGTCAGAGGACAGAGAGTGCAAAGATCTTCGTGCGGACAGTACCTTTTATCATCCCGGTGACACGCTGCTCTGTTCCAGCAGGTGATGTGAGGATGACCATGGCCCAGGCTGGAGCTTTAATTGCAGCTGCCACGGGACTCCTTGTCTTCCTCCTGTATTCATCTATCCACAAGGTTGAGGAGGGACACCTGGCTGTGTATTACAGGTACTGTTACCTGTGAGTGCCTGGACAGCTTCAGAAGCCTTCCCTGAGTTTCTCTTCAGCTGGCCCCACATTACCTCTGGAGGCGATTGCTCTCTGCTGTGTTTCCTTACACGTTTTGTCCCAGGGTGGGCAGACCATGTTGTTTCTGCTTCTGCACCAGAAATGACATGGGCCTGGATAGCCTGGCTCTGTGCAGAACTTTTGAGTTTTGGTCTTTCTGAGCCCTCAGCTACTTTTCCATTTTCTTTTTTCCTCCCCTTTTTTTGGGCTATCATTTGGATTTTAAAGCCTAGAAGACCAAAGCTCTTCGTCCGTCCAGTATTTTCACATCTGTCCATCTCTCTCTGATGTTGAGGGCTGTCACTTCTGTAGCAAGATTGTTGGCCAGCCAGAGTACCTGCTTCGGTGTTGCTTTGAAATGGATCTTCTCCCTGGCTTTGGGTAGCATTTCATCTGGGGCTGATAGCTGCCCTGAATAGCATCTGTAGAACAACTCTTTGTCAGTCCACAACAATGAGTGGTCACAGTCACTAAGTGCCACCTCGTGATGAGATTTTGCCTCAAAGTTGAGTAAAAGAACAGAGAAAACTAGCACTAGCCTTTCTGCATTTTGTTTGTTCTGTCTTTTTTTGGTTTTCCATTTCTGCTATGTTTCCATCTTGCCTTTTCTACCGTTTGCCCTCGCCACCGTGGGCCAGTTTCCTTTGCACTGCTCTTCTCTTCAACTGCAAGTGTGCTGAGCGGTACAGGCCCTTGTGAGGGTGCTGCAGGAGACCTTGCTGAGCTACAATGCCTGATTGCTTACAGCTCTCTTCTGTCTCTTGTCTGTTAGCTGTCTAAAAGAGTGTCCCTAAAAGAGCCTGTGGGTTTCTTTATGTGTTGGGTAAGGGACTGTGCTGAATGCCTTGTGGTAATCCAAACTGGCACTATAGCATCAACTGCTGGATTTTTCCATGGTTACCAATGAACTATTTAGAGAAGAAAATCTGTTCTTAAAGCACTCTGCAGTGTTGTGCTGATGGATAACAGTATCTGTCCTCTCTAAAAGTTAATTGCTCGCAGGACTGAAGCAAATGGTTGTTGAACTGCAGCAGGCGAGTACTGTACGCAGTCAGCCCCTTTTCTAGGGGGCAAATGCAGTGCAAGGGAGTAATGGTAATTTGCAGTACCACAGTGGTGACCTCTAGCAGTTTGAATATACTCACTTGCTCTCAAACTTATTATTTGACAGTTGCTTGAGCTTTTTCCCCATTTCTCTCTGTAGGGGCGGTGCACTGTTAACTAGTCCAAGTGGACCAGGCTACCACATCATGCTCCCGTTCATTACCACATTCAAATCCGTGCAGGTTAGTATCTTCTCATCTTGGAAAGGGGTGAGTGGGAACAGGTATCTGTAGGGATAGCTGGATGGGTGTGACTTGGGCAGCTGGTGTTTGCAGAGGGGCTCAGTGATGTGGTAGTCAGAGATGATAGACCCAGCTATGCACTGGGACTTGGCCTTTTGGTGGGATCTCTACAGCACGTGTGTGTGTTGCTTGGGACAGGGAATGTCCTGCTCTGGGAGGAAGTGTGCATTTGTGGCCCTAATTGTTTCCCAGGAGAGCTGTAGGCCTTAGTGCTGCAGGAGCTGAGAGCAGGGAAATGAGAACAGCTGCCTTTCTGTCTCCCAAAAAGAAAGCTGAAAAGAAGTCTGTCTTTTGCCCGCACCTACAGAAGTCATGAGGTAGCAGAGGACATGGGTTTGGCTGCGTGTTCCTGTATTAGTGGTTGCGAGTCCAGGCGCAGCATGATCTTCCTGGAGAATGGAGTGGTTTTGTGAACACTGCTTGTCTTTTTATTTCAGACCACGTTGCAGACTGATGAAGTGAAAAATGTGCCTTGTGGGACAAGGTATGTTTTTCCTTTGTATTTCTTCTGGAGATGAGCAGATGCACTTTGTATAGTTTGCAGCTAGTATTTACAGCCTCTGTGCCACAGACCCTGAAAAGTAAAGGCACATACTCTGAAATTCATCCTAAACGTACAGATATATGTCACCCTTGGAAATAACAAAGCAGGAGGTTCAGGAGAGCGCTCTTGCTTTCGCTGGAATTGATGTTCTGAGGGCGTTTGCATTTTTATAGTGATAGTGTCTTGATTTTTCTTGGTTGCTTCCCTTGACTACTCTGATAGCCTGTTGCTTGTGCTTCACTTTGCCCCCAGCTTTGCAGTATTTCTTGTCTGAATCTTGTGGCTAATACAAGTGTTGACCCCAGCAGTGGGTAAAAATAAATGGTGAATTGGAATCCTCCTGTTTGGAGAAGGCTCATTTCAAAAACAGCTCAAGGAAAGGAGTCTCCTGGAATTGTCTGGGCGTTTTGGGAATTGACATTTCACCTGAGGTAAAGACAGAGTGAGAAAGGATAAGGAAGAATCCTGTGCATCAGTGACACCAGGCGGTTCATAATTAAGCTGATCCTTTTGCCAGCACAAATCTGTATAGTTTTAATGAGCAGAGCAGTAGCTGGAGGAGAGGGGTAGTCGAGTTAGGTTGTAGATCCCATTGTGTTGGTTCATTCGCAAGTTAAAATGATGACCAAATCTGTTTCCTTGCGATAAAACCAAAGCTGGTGATTCTTCATGTCTTTCAGCTTTAGGGTACTCAAGAACGTTTCCTCTTTTTGTGTGTGTGTGTTTCTGTTGGCTGCTTGTTTTTTGTTTTGTTTTTGTTTTAAGAAGTCAGTATGACTTGACTGATGACACACAATGACCATGAAGAAATTGGAAGTTGAACATTAGTGGCAATGCTAATGAGGCAGAGTTCGTTTTGATCTGATTTAGCCCTTATTGAAATGAGTCCTTGGAATTATTCCTATAGTAACTCCTCAGACATCACTTGAACTTAAATATTAACATAAAATTCTTGTGGGCCCTGGCTGGTTTTTAGTTTTAGATCTCAAACCTCTTTCAGGAATGTCTGTAAGTAATGGTAGTGTTTAGTGCTGCAGCCAGGGCTTTCTGGTCAGGTAAAGAGTCTTTAGGTCAAGCAGAAAGTAAATATAGGAAGGAGGAGTAAGACTCGTTATGGTCTGTATCCTTATCTTTTAAATGTCACAGTTAAAAATAAGTCATCAGAACAGAGTTTTAGTGATGTGTTCAGTGACAACTTCTGGTTCATAATGGCATAAATAGGAGTCATTCTTCACCTGCCAGATGTTGTAAACCAGCATGACATCTCTGGGGCAGGGATGGTGCCCTGCTGTCCTGCAGGCTTTCTCAAGAGACCAAGCGAAGCTTTCTGCTGAAGGCTAACCACGGTAGACATGCTAACAGTCAAAATTAAACTGCGCTGCTTTGGCCCCTGCTTGAGCAGGGAGGTTGGGCGAGATGATCTCCATAGGTCTCTGCCAGCCTTCGCTGTTCTGTGCAGCTGTGATTTAGGAGCTAAATATTCTGCTGTAATTCTATATAGTGAATTCGGGAAGTTCCTGTTACATTTCGGCATTGCAAGATTTGGTTGCGCAATGTGGATAGTTGTGGAGTTACAGGTGATAAACATGCTTTACTACACCAAACAGCTGGTGAAGCTGATCTTAGTTAATGATTGAATACACTTCAGACCAAAGGTCCCATTAGCCACGTCCATTTTTAAGGTGTTACTGCAGGAGCCTTTAAACTTGCTGCATTTGAAATCAAAGTCTGCACCTGCTCTGTGCCAAAGCTTTGCATCCACATTTCCATAATAATATGTTAGTTTGTAAGTAACAAATGAATGAAATCTGAAATGTTGCTCTTCCTGTTCAAACCTCACTACAAGAATAGACCCTAAACAGTTTAAATTTCTGTAGCTGTATATTAAACAATCAGATTTTAAAGGCTGGATTTCCTCTTTCACCACACTCGTATTCCTGTTCCCTGTGTTCTCCTCTACATTAGGAAGCTTCTGAATGGTGCGTGGGTGTTCCATCCCCAATTTTTGCCTTACCTATCCTATTTATAGCATTAAGGGAATACATTTAATAAAGATTCTAAAATACTTTGGCATCAGATGACTGTTTTTCATAAAACAGCTGTCACCTCAGAGACAAAAATCATTTTGTTACAGCAGGTAGAATATATCTGCTTTAAGCTGTGAATTGTCTCTGGTGTCTTGACATGGTCTGACTTTCCTCAGCGAGAAAATGTGTGCACAGTACTTGGAAACTTTACTAGTTTCCTTGCAGCAGGTCTGTTCATCTCTGAAAAATAATGAAAAATCAGTTCAGTAAGCTAGTTTTAGTTTAGTTTTAGAAGAGGAAAGTATTCTGAAGAACTGACTTGAAGAATTGAGTATTAATCTACTCACAAGTATATTAATTATGGAATACAATAAACGGGTTGAAAAGGGTGTGCAAATATTGCATGAGAGGATTAGATAAGTAGCATTTTTCTTCTAAAGAATCACACTAAAAGTTGTGCAGTTTTTTGCAATGCCAAGAAACAGTAAAGAGCCAGGACACTAAGCAGTAGTGTTGATCAAGCATTAGATGTTTATCTGGAGAGGTGCAAGAGTTGTCCTGTGCTTGTGCTGCAGATCGTTGGCAGGAACATGCACCGAGTGCTGGAGGAATGCTGTTCTGGGACAGATCCCTGTTTGTTAGCCAGTCACGGGGAAACAATGTGTCATGAATATTTCAAGTGGATGTTTTTAACTCGTTGCTTGCCATGAACAGGCAAGTTTGCAGAGCAAATGCAGGTGTGCAAAGCAAAATTGTCTTCCTTGACTTCAGCAAGGCTTTCAATGCCTGCTGAACAAACTGCTGAAGAGGGTACAGCAAAGGGCTACAAAGGTGATACAGGATTGGAACGTCTCTTTTAGGAGAACAGACTGAGGGATTTGGGTCTTTTTAGTCTGGTGAAGAGAAGACTAAGGGGGGTATCTTATCAATGCTTATAAATATTTAAAGAGTGGATGTCAGGAGGATGGGACCAGTCTTCTTCAGTGGTGCCCAGTGACAGGACAGGAGGTAATGGACACAAACTCAAACATAGGAAGTCCCATCTAAACATGAGGAGGAGCTGCTTTACTTTGAGGGTGACAGAGCACTGGAACAGGCTGCCCAGGGAGGCTGTGGAGACTCCTTTTGTGGAGATTCCAAACCTGCCAGGACAATGCAATCCTGGTGAGCCTGCTGGAGCAGAGGGATTGGGTGAGATGATTTCCAGAGGTCCCTTCTAACCCCCTACCATGATGGGATTCTGTGAGTGTGGGCTGTGCCTGGCAGACCTTTCCTAAAATTGCACAGACACAGGCGAGGTCAGGTGATTTTTCTGCAGACTTAGCTTTCAACTGCCAGAGATTAAGATCTGCAGAGTAAGAAACTGAGCTTATCCTGGGGGATACATTTGAGTTAGAACCCCACAGACACTAAGTTTGGTGATATGGGAGGTCTGCTTCTGGAGATCAGCTGCCTCTAAACTGTTCCTTCTAAAGCTTCTTGTTTGTAACTTGCCTTTGCCCTGAGGACAAAATCATGAGTATTGTGCTTTAAAAATATACTGTCAAGAGACGAGCTATTGAAAATTAAGGGGTTTTTTTTGTTTGCTGTAGAGTTTATGCTTTTCCCCCAGAGTTAGTCAGTGCATGAACTTAAACTTAAGGGCTTTTCTATTTAAAATCTATTTGCTGCCTAGAAGAGCTGCAGTGTGGCTGCAGTTTGTGCCTCCTCTGCTGCTTGCAGGCATTGTCTGTTGTCCTTGTCACCTTCCCTTCGTCATCCTGGACTTCCCCTTTCTGATAGTTGCAGTTACATTCCTACTCAAAAATGTTTTCTTTTTGCTGACTAAGCAGGAGATAAAGTGAATCAAAAGTCCTTTGAAGACTTGCTGGAGCATGCTTTTGATTTATGCAGAGAGAGGGACCAGTGTTGTCATGGTTTAGGGTCAGGGCAGCCTCCTAGACCAATAACAGATGGTCCCTGTTAACCCCCTCCCTCCCCAAAGGGGAAGAGAAAGGGAATAAGGGAGGGAAACTTACTGATGTGAAAAGGAAACCAGAACAGCTTTAATGACAGTTATAATAATAAAATGGAATATATACAAAACCAGTATTGAACCCAAACCTCCTGATGGTAATTACACCATTGTCACCACTCCCTGCAGGTCTTTCACTTTCTACACCCCCCCCATCTACCCAAGATCCATCAGTAGCCTTGGTCTGCACACCAACCCTTGGCAGTAACTCTAAGCATGGGGTGTTATCACTGCCAGTTTCACAGCAGACGCTGCCTGTGAAACAGGCTGCTGACTTCAGACAGTGCAGGGAGTTAGAAGAACTGAGCTGGAAAGTAGAATCACTGAACAGAATTCTGTTTTCACTCAAACCGGGACAAGTCTGTACAAAGCTGGGGTTTGCTTCCATCTATTTGCAAAATGCTCAAGAAGTCAGAATTGCTCTGAGTAAGTTTAGTAGAATTTAGTGTAAAAAAGGAAAAAAAAAAAAAGAAGAAAAGAAAAAGAGGGATAAAGATGACTTTGTTTTAAATGTGGACTACTGTTCACAGTTGCCATAATAATTCATGAATTCTCTTTTTCATTTACAGTGGTGGTGTTATGATCTACATTGACCGAATAGAAGTTGTGAATAAATTGGCACCGTATGCAGGTATTTCCAGTCCTGTTTCAACAAGCAGCTGTGTCTATCTTCACTTATCCTTTAGCAACTCTGTCTTGGTTTGCAAGACTTCCATTCTGTGTCTTGTTAACCTTATGGTTCCTGGTACTGCAGCACTTAATTTCATGCATGTGTCTGCGAGCTTTTCAAAGATCCACAGATTTGCAAAGCTGAATTCTAGGATTACTTCTCCCCTGTACATTTAGAGATGTGACAGGTGCTCAAAGCAATCCTATTTCTTGCTGCTGAAGGGGAGACCACCCATGAAATGGAATCCATGGGACAAAGCCTGCAGGTGCTTGCCAGCTCAGCTCTTGGGAAAATGGCAAAGGCAGTGTAGGAGCCTTTCACCTTCTTATTTCACCAGCTGCTGGACTGAAGACCCAGACAGCTTTTTTTATTTTTTTTTTTATTTCCCTTTCTCTTCTTTCAGCAACACAGCTTCGTGCAAAATGCTGAGGCATCAAAGGGTGAATTCATGATTCATGTCTTAACTGTGGGAATGATACTTGTTTTCACTTTAGAGTAGTATCTGTTCCTATGCACGCAGGTTCTGGACAGGCTTTACTGTTTTGTTTGTTTATGCAAATCATAAAACAAGACTATGCAGTATATCTTGCTGTAAATACATTGTTCTTTCAAGTCACAGTCCCAGCAGCACTGGTGGAGGGGACCTCTGCAGGTTTCTCCTCTGACCTCCCTCCCACTCACAACAGGCTTCCACTAACAGCTTGGTGGGGCAGCTGTGACTTTGTTCAGCCAAGTCCTGAAAACTCCTGAGGGTGGAGATCACCCACCCACCTGGCTCAGTGCTGTGCTGCTTTCCTAATACCCTGTGCTGTGGTTTTGTGGTTGTGGCATTGCAGAAAGCGATACCTGTCAGTGGTGACCTGTGATAACTCTCCTAATTCCTCAGTGTATGATATTGTGAGAAACTACACTGCAGACTACGATAAGACCTTGATCTTCAATAAAATTCATCATGAGCTGAATCAGTTCTGCAGTGCCCATACCCTGCAGGAGGTATACATCGAACTGTTTGGTAAGTGGATGGCAGATAGATGTGCCCACCAAGGGCTGTGTAATCTCCCTATTCTGCTGTGGAGTGTGTTACAGCAGGCTCCTGGGAGCAAACAGACATGGTGCTGGAGTTGCAGTCGAGAATCCATCTCCTTATATATCCATATGTCACTTGCTGTGTAACTTCACTCTAATGATTTCATATATCTTTGTCTTTCCACATCTGTGTTTGGGAATTTGATTTCAGTCCTTTTCAACTTCAGACTGAATTCTGGATGAGCCACTCTGCTCATGTGCATGCAGTCGTGCCCATTGCCTTCACTATGATGAAGATTTTGTTTTGTCTACTACTTTTAGACCCCTGTTCTATTTATTGCTGGATTTACTTTTTGACTTCAAAAGCTTCTTTCTGTCTGCTTTTAGCAAATGAGAGGTGTAAGGGACATGCTCCCAGTTCATTGCAGTGCTCTAGTCTTTTCACAAGGGGGTAGCAACGGTTCAGGAGTTGGCAAGTTTAATGTTCTGCTTCTTGGCAACTACCTGTGCCCCCAAAGATAAAACAGCATTATATTCCTTCTTAAGTGGCAGAGCAGGGCAAAAAGGGTTTTTATGGAAGACCAAAGGATGTCAGAATTTTAATATTAAGAGACTGGAAATCTTTGAATGCTGTGCTTGGACTTGTGAAATATCTGCAGTCAAAGAGGAGTTTCCTGGTAGTACATGCATCTTAATCCATTCATAACTGGATATTTCTGTGGGAAGATCTTCCTGGAGCTTGGAAGTGACCCAGTGCACTTTTTCAGTAGCAGGTACTAGATCCTCCAGGTAGCTAGAGCCTTAAGGTAGAGCTTGCTGCTGGCAGTGTGGTTCCAGCTAGGAAAGGATAGACTTCCACCACAGGCTGGGCATTTTCTTGCTGAGACGTTGAAAGCTGTCTACCCTTAGCTCAGATACCATGAGTTTGTCAAAACCTGAACCTTTCTAGAGACACTAGCATGTGGCTGTCCTTTCAGGAACATTTTCCAGGGGACGTAGGAAGGGAAACAATGTACTGAATGGTCTTAAAAAGCATCTCTATCTTGCACCATAGAGATGCTTGCACTTCAAGACCAGTTGACTCTTGCCACACAAGTTATAAGAGAGAAGATGATAAGCTAAGTGGTGTCTCTTTCTTGTTCTCCAAACACAGATCAGATAGATGAGAATCTGAAGTTGGCCCTGCAGAAAGATCTCAATGTCATGGCACCAGGTCTCACCATCCAGGTAGGTTCATTTTCTAAAAAAGATTATTTTTTTTTTGCACCTCTAATTTGCACACCTTTCACTAGATGGATGAGGTTTCTTGTTACTTTTTTCCATGTAATGTGAAATTGTTGAGCGTTTATTTGAGGTTTGTTGGTTTAAGACTGTCCAAATCACAGTGACAGCTTTTAAATGCTGTTTTATGTTAGGGGAAGACATGCAGGATAAAGGAAAGGAACTTTTAGGCCACAGACCTGCAGATGTTTGATTTAATTTCCAAAGAGCAAGAAAATGTTTGTTTTTAAAGTACCCTTGGCACCCCTGCAGAGCCGGGTGCTCCAGTGTGCCAGTACAGTTCCTACAGGTAATTGAAATAGAAAAGACATCTTCATCTTTTCTCTGCTTCTGCCAAAGATAAGAAGAGATGTTATATTGTAAGGGATTTTTCTGCTTACACTTCCTGTTAAGAGAACCGTGTTTAATCTTAGCCGAGCTATGTGACTGACATACTGGCTTTTTTGGCACGTTGAATTTCAGGGCAACCAACAGGTAAAAATATACCTTAGGCTTGGAAGGGCTGAGGTTGAAATCTCTGGACATTTCCACTGAAGGGAAGAGCAAGACCAAATCTGTTACGCCATTCTTGTTGCCACACTTAGCCAGACTTGCTGGCTGCATGCAGGGAGAGAAAGCCTCCCTGTGACAGCACGTTTAAAGCTCCAATAAATGCTCTTCCACTTTGCAGCTCATTTGTGCATGGGCTTGCTCTAACTTGATGAGGGTGAACCACAGGCAGTGTCTTATCACAAAGACATTGAGATGGCACTGCTTTTCCAGATATCCAAGTTAACTTGCTCTGTTAATCACAGAGAGATTATATACAAAAGTTGATCATCCATCAAGATTATTGTCATAACATGAAAGCCCTTTTTGATCTCAGGTTATGGAAAGGGTATAAGCAAAGCTCATGGCTTCTTGCTGGGAGATATTAACTGAAGAGTGAAATCTGATCTTCAGCATATGCTACCCCATCTCCATTCGGCATGCCCAATCTTCACTGTTGGTCAGAAGTTGAAGGATATCCTGTCTGCACCAGCCCAGCCTCAGCTCACCAAACCACCAATTTGAGGTCCTCTAACTAGTGAGGAAAGTAGTTCATCTCTAGTACTTAGAGAGAGTGTGATCCTGCCCTCGTGTTCCTATTGTTCCCTTTCAAAACAAGAGGTGTGCCTTTGTCTCCAGTAAAATGGTGCCTCCATGTACAATTCTGCCACGTTGCTGTGTCTCAGCCTGCTCCTGCTGAGGAGAATGGAGCTTTCTTTAAACTCTCCACAGGCAGCTCTGTAACCCAGATGAACTGAACTGTACCTAGGATTGAATTGTATTGTGAGCTCTAAGGGAAAGATCTGTGCAAGGTCTGTGCCCCTGTTCCTTAACCTAGCATCAGAGTCTGAAGAGATGAAGTATTACCCACAGTAGAGGACAGCTGAGCAGATGGACACACACAGGTCCGTGGAACCAGTTGGGATGCGTCCCAGGGTGCTAAGTTGCTGGCCTGTGCCATCATGAAGCCACTCTTATCTTGAAAGGTGGCAGTGGTCAAGGGAGGTCCCTAATAACTGGAAATAGGCGAACATCACACACATTTGAGGAGGAGGCTTAGCAGGAGAGGAGAAGTACTGGACCATCAGCCTATTCCTGTTATCTGCAGTGTTCACATTGCCATATCAGCAGCTTTCAACAGCACTCTCCAGGTTATTGATATCCCTTATACTGGGTTCCCCACACTGGGTACAGCCTCCTCAGTGTCAAGCAGGGGGACATAAAAACTTGCCTTCAATCTGCTACTGAGCTTTTGCCAGAGCAGTTCAGGATGGGGATGGACTTCATGGCTGCAGGGAAAAAGTGTTATCTTTTGATTCCTTTATACTCTTTTCTGCAAAACTGTTGGTCAGCCAGTTAGTCCCAAGCACGTCCTACTGCCCTGACAAAGTATTGTCAATAGGCAGTCCACAGGAATGTTTCCATCTGGTAGATTTAAGTAGATTTCACCATTAAGTTGATTGAGCCACTGGCTTGAAATGGAAGCAGCTAGTGGAGATTTTCAAAGACCTGGTGGCTTTCCTGATTACAGAGGAATCTTTGCCCATGTTGGAAAAGCCATGCTTCTGGAAACCTGTCTTTGTTTTGGTGCAGGGGGTTGTTATGGAGGTAGAAAGAATATCCACCTGTTCACCCTTCAGTGGCCAGTGAGATGAGCTTTTTATATGCAGTGCCTTTCTAAGGACTTGGGCAGGCTTTGCTTCTGGTAGGAGCTTAAACGAATCCTTGCACCGAAGAATGTTCTCATCTGATGTCCCATAAATCTGCTTTCTGTGCTTGTTCATAGAAACAATGGAGTTGGGGTTTGTTCAGCCCAGAGAAGAGAATGCTCTAGGAAAGCCTTCTTGCGGCCTTTCAATATATAAAGAGGGCTTATAAAAAAGGTGGAGAAAAGCTTTTTACCAGGGTCAGTAGTGACAGGACAAGGGACAACAGTTTTAAACTGAGAGAGAGTAGGTTTAGATTGGATAGAAGGAAGTAATGTACAATAAGGATGCTGAGACATCAGCACAGGTTGCCCAGAGGAGTTGTGGATGCCTCAGTCCTGAAAGTGTTGAAGGACAGGTTGGATGGGGCTCTGAGCAACCTGCCCATGACTGGAGGGGGTTGCAGCAGTTGATCTTGAAGGGTCCCTTCCAACCGAAACTGTTCTGTGATTCCTGAAAGTCCTGCTTTCATGATAGGCTGGCTCCTTCTCCCCAGGCATGGTGTTTACTGGGACCAGAATGTCACATGGAAATGGTTCTTTACTCTTTCTGTACAAAGACTGGCCTCTATGTGCCTGTATCCCATTCCTCTGTCGAAGCCCCTTGTTTTTTTGCAGACTTACTGATGGCAGAGAGAAACAGCAGGTTCAACACTACATCTGCAGTGAAATGGAGCAGGAGGGTTGTGAAGCAATTGTACGGCTGTGGACTGTCAATCCGCGCTCCCCCAGTGCTCAGTAGGGAGCCACACAAGCCAGCTGAGAAGCAGTAGCTCCTGCCTCTCAAATTGTTTCCCTCATATTTCTGGGGAATTGCTTTGCAGAACAGCTTAGTGGCTGTCTGGCATGGGTACAAGTTGTGGTGTTACAGCATCACCATGAACACCACTCTTGATGATCCGCAGTTGCAAACAACAGCTGCCGTCTGTGCCCTGCTGCTCTCCTCTGTCTTCACCGCTATGTCTCTCATTGCATGATCACTTCTGCAAGCTTTTTTCCTGGAAAATCCGTTCCTGAGCTCGGTTTTGCAAGTCTCACTCCTGCAGTTTAATTTCATTGGTTTTGTGAGCCCCTTTCTTGAGCAGTACTTTGGGAAGGGTTGTCAGGTGATGTTTGAAGACTCTTCAGGGTGCTAAACTAAGATGCTTCTAACAAAGATGGTTGAACTCTTTAGCGGTCTACTCCACAGGCCTTACTTGATCACTTAGATACTATAAAAGTTCCAAAGACAGAAAATACGAAAGCAAGGCACTTCTGTGAGAGTGGCTGTGCTTAGCTGTGTTGTAAAAGAGGACTGAAAACTATTGTGTATGGTCTTGGATCATTGTGGAGATGTCCAGAGCACTGCAGCTGGTTTTGCAAAGACATTCCTTGGTTGTGCAACTCACATCAAAATATTTTATATAAAGTGCGCTCATTTTCCTTATTTTGCTTTGGTTTTTTATAGGCTGTGCGTGTTACAAAACCCAAAATCCCAGAAGCCATCCGAAGAAATTTTGAACTAATGTGAGTAACTGTGCATGAAATTGTATGAATGGGCCCTGGGGATCCTGCACAGGCATAATGCTATTAGAAAGCTCTTACCTGGTGCTCAGAAAGTGAGGGGTGGGTTCTAATCAGTGTGTGCTTGGCTAGGTGTGCTTGTGTGTTCTGTTTCTCCATTTCCATAGCTCTTTCACCTTGAAGCCTTTCAGCTCTCCACAAAGACAGTTAGCGTGTCCAGAGTCCATATCAAGGCTCTGTTGCCATCCTTTATGTAGAGGAGACACCAGTGAACCTGTAGAAGACTTGTAAACTGAATTCATGGCTCGGCAGTGTTTGATGTCTTGCTCATAAGACATCGCCCAGCAAACTTGCAGAATTGTAGAGATTTTAGTCTGATACATACCCATGGATGTCTCCTGTCCAAGGCCTGTGTCTCGTCCCACTCGGGGGACACCAAGGGAGGTGAATCTTTGTGATCCTCCAAAAGAGGCTGTCCCTGCATGGTAGGGCCGCTGGGGTGGCAGTCACAACAATGACTCCAAGGAACAATAACAAAACAATTTATTAGTTCTCCCTAATGAAACAATCAACAAACAGTACAGATAAAGGTGTTATTTTCATAAGCAATTATTTTACAGTGTGACTAAATTTTGAGGAAAAGGAAAAAAGTGTTATTAGAAAAGAGGAAAAGACAGGGGGAGTGAGTGAGTGAGTAAGAGAGAGAAAGAGAGTGACTGAGATAAAGAGAAAAGGTTATCAACACCCGTGCATCCAGTGATGTCTCACTGGATGTCCAAGTCTTCAGTTCTTCTGTAGTGGGTGCACACTGATCAGTATTTTTCTGTCCCTCTATACCCTTGAGGTACCTGGGTGGCATTTCCAATTTCCACAGGAAGTGGTGTTGATTTGCATGACCCCCATGAGCTTGAAGTAGTGTGGTGCCTGCCATCCACTGTCCCCGTGGCAAAGTCAGCAGGAGCACTTAAAGAAAAGACAGAGTCCCATCTGTGCAGAACTTACCTCTTCCTTTTGCTAAAGCATATCTGCAAGGAGCCAGAGGGGGATAATGGAGACATTGGGAGCAATCAACACTTCTTCCCTTCAGACAGGTCCTTCCACACCTTAGAAGGTTTGAAGTGCACAATAGCCAGGCTCTTACACCCTGTCCCAAAGCAGGGCCAGTGCCACAGCTGCAGCAGGTTACTCTGGTGAGTCAGGGCATCCCTGGGCATGAGGAACTTCCACTGCTCAGGGCCCTGTCCCAGGGATGCCCCACTTGCACTGAGATGGGCTGTTTCCTCGGGGCGTGACAGGGTTTCCTGTGCTGCAGCTGTGCTGGTGCCTCTGGGGCTCTTGCTGTGCCCCTCTGAGCAGAGTTTGGCCCCTGCATTTCCAGGACCCCTTTGGGCAGTGGAAGAGGCCATTGGATCACCCTTCACCTCCTCAGCTTCATCTGAGCAAGCCCAGCTCCTGCAGCCTTGCTGCATGCTGTATGTTGTATGCTGTGGCCTCCTCCCCATGTCTGCAGTAGCTCTTCACTGGACTCATTCCTCATCCTGAGGGCCTCAAACTGTATATAGTCTCCAGATGTGGCCTCGTGGGGCCAAACATAGGGGGAATAATCCCTTCCTCTGACTTACTGGCCATGCTTACACTTGTATAGCTGAAGACAGAACCAGTCATAGCTGTGAGGAAGAATGTAATGCTAGCAACTGGTTGGCTTCTTGTACCCCTGGCCTCTCATGCCCTGGTTTGCAGAGCTGCTCCCCAGGTCCATTTCCTTATGATAACATTTCTCACCCTTCAGGGAGGCTGAGAAGACCAAGCTGCTGATTGCAGCCCAGAAGCAGAAGGTAGTAGAGAAGGAGGCAGAGACAGACCGGAAGAAAGCGCTCATCGGTATGTCACCAGTTGGAAGTACTATCATGGAATTGTTTAGGTTGGAAAAGACCTTTAGGAGCATCGAGTCCAACCATTATCCCAGCACTGCCAAGTCCGTCACTAAACTGTCTTCCTAGCAGGCAGAGGGGAGACTAAATTCCCATTCCTACGTCCCCCAGGAAGCTGGATTGGGATGTCTTCCATTGCAGTTCCCTGAAGGAGGCATGGCCAGGTTGCACCAACAGTCATTTAGAAAATATAGTTGTGCTGCTCTGTCTACATCCCATCTCCCTCCCCATAGCAGCTGAGCGAGCAGCCAACACCTCTGTCCTACAGTGGGGCTCCTGCCTCAGCAGGTGGAGAGGTAACAGTTCTACCAGAAGAACTGCTTGGGCTTGAAGCTCAATTCTTCCACATCAGGGAGACTCAACACTTGTAGAAGGGACATCAGTGCAACTCTAGAAACTTCAGCACTGTTTTCTTTCTGTACCTGAATTGCTTGAAGCAAAGTACGATACAAACAGAAAGGCAGGCAGCAGAGAGCAAACTACTTGCATGGCAGATTCTGCAGCCAGGTCAGGGTGCTGATGCTCAAGCTCTGAGAAGCAGATGTCTGAGCTGAACCTGTTGTGATTGCAGAGGCAGAGAAGGCTGCTCAGGTGGCCAGGATTCACTATCAGCAGAAAATTATGGAGAAGGAAACAGAGAAGCGCATTTCTGAGATTGAAGGTAACCATGCTCCTGGGCTCATCTTCCAGCTAAGGGTGGTGGCCGGTAGTGGAACCTTGGAACTGGGCTCGTAGGCATTGCCATCCTGCAAAAATAATCAAGGGTGCAGTAGCACAAGGTTATGCACTGGCACCATTCCTCCCCTTTGCAAGTACCTCTCCCCAGAAGCCAGCAGTGCAGGTACATGGCCAGCCAGGCTGGGTCACAGCACACGTGGGTCAGCTTGTCCCCGTGGGTCAGAGGCTCAGGTGCTCGATTTGATAGAGCTGTTCACCTGCTAATGCTTCTTTTCCTGTCCATCCTCTGTTGCGGTGTTAGATGCTGCATTCCTGGCAAGAGAGAAGGCAAAAGCTGATGCGGAGTACTACACTGCTCGGAAGCTGGCCGATTCCAACAAGGTGAGTACTTGAAAGCTGGTCAGAAGAGGACTTGCTTACTCTTTTCCTTTAACAAAATGTTAAATGTGGGATTTAACAGCCCACATTCCAGGAAGCAGCTGCCTGAGGTGAAATCTAATGATGTGAGGCCCAGAAGGTTGTCTCTTACGGTCTCTGGTTCTCTTTTTGTAGCTGAAACTTACCCCTGAGTATTTGGAACTAATGAAATATCAAGCAATAGCCGCAAACAGCAAGCTCTATTTTGGTGACCGCATCCCCAATGTGTTTCTGGATTCCTGTGCCTTCCAGCAAGCCAATCTGAGGACTGCCCAAGAAACCAACCTGCCTTCACAGGAGACCCTGGAGACCTCTGGAGAAAGTCACCTCAGAGCAAAGGAAAGCACAGGCTGACAGAGGGTAGAAAGATAGCCAACAGAGCTCAACAGCTAGCCCAGCTGTGAATGGGGATGTTGCCCTGTGCTGGTGGGGCAGATGCAGCGTATATGTGGACATCTTGTGTATAGGTGGCAGTTGGGTTGATTTTCTTCTAGCAACACATTGCAAGTGCTCTGCCTCTTCCATTTCTTCCCCTGTTAAATTGGTGCTTCCAAATGAGGGATAATCCTGTACTAACATAATACTGGAATATTAAAAGACAGACACCAGGAAAGCCTTCTGCAGTAGGTGCAATTATTTAGCAAGCGTTCCTCTGGAGGGAGGAGATGTCACTTTGAGTGCTTTGTTGCCACACGCTGGTCATTCCCCCGTGCTCCTTGATGAGGCTGAGCGAAGAGGTTTCCTTCCTGCCAATGAAGCTTTGCTTTGTGGACTCTGAGGCAGGTTTCTACCAGCACTATCAAACTCTACTCAAGGACTCCAGTGGAGTGAGCTCTCCTTGACCAGCAGAGGCTGAGTGTTCCTCCTCAGGGCAAGGCCTGGTGAGGAGGGATGTGGTGTGGAATAGGTTATTTGAATAAGATCTGCATAGCCATAATCTTCTTTCCTGTGTAGTCAGTGGCACTAGATAACGACTCGGAGCAAGCAATCTCTAACGAGCTTCTGTAACTCCTCCTCCAAGCAAGAGCATCATGCTGACTGACTGCAATATGTTTCAGCTGGGTGGCTGGGTCTTACCACGCACCCTAAACCAGATTTCAGAATGCATGGAGCACCTCCAAGTGGTTGTTTGGGAACAGAGCTGGGAAATCCTTGCTTAGTCTCCCAGTAAGTCTTTTCGCCGGGGAAAGGGGGCTGAATTTCCACTACTCTGCCTTGCTGGCAAAATGAAGGGGAAGAGAAGAATGAAGGCACCCCACTCTGCATCAGATCAGATGTTTGACACCTCAACTGCAAAGCAGGTGATGCATCACTGCTCCCCTGTGCAAAATCCACTGCTCCAAGAAGTGGGACCTGCCTTGTGTGTCCTTAAACAGCTATGGAGGGGAGTCAGTTGCTGGTCCTCTCATCACTGGCCAGTCTTTGCTGTGTTGCAGGGCTTTTGATGCATGAGCGATGCTAGTGGGATGATATTTTCTCCTGGTGTACATTGTAATACATGCAACCCCCACTTTCCATGTGCCACTGTAGGGTGAGCAAGAGAGATGTGCTTGGGTGGGGGGCAATCTGCTGGTACGATCTGCTTTCCTCTTCTCCTCTGTCCTTCCCTTTTGCCTGTGAGGACATGCTTGTTTCTAGGACCTGTTTCTTGCTGTGTTCTGTGACAATCCCAAAAGATGATGGCTAGGGAAGCAACTGGCAAGAGCTTGAGCTGGAACACTTCCCCAGCTCGTAGCACTGCAGCATTGCCTGCCTCTGAACCCAGCACGAGTTCAGAGGCTGCCTCTCCTGGCACCAGCCTGGGATATCTCTATGTTCATCCTGCTTTCCTGTCCCCTTGGGTTCAGCCCTCTGCAGTGCTCAGCGCTGGCAAGGTTCACCAGATGGGCCAGTTGATGGTGACAGGCTGGCTGGTGCTGGCATTGAAACCTTCTGCCTCAGCAGCATCTGTAACCTCATGGCAAGAAGAGGAGTATGGTTAGCTTTTGCCCTGGGTGAAACATTCAACCCAAAACAAACAGCCTGAACTTCACCTCTGGTAGTGATTTCCCCAAGTGAGTTGTGTGGGCCCAGGCTTTCCAATGCTGTTTCGCTATCTTGTGTGGCTTGGCTCAGAGGATGGCAGTGTCTCTCCTCAAGGAAGTTGGGTAACGTATGGTGCCTTACGCTGGCTCAGTTCCTGCCCTGACTGTGCATCCTCCACCTCTGGGGCAGAGCAGGGATGCATTGACACAGCCTCTCCTGCTGCTGGCCAGCTTGGGTGATACATGACTGTGGGATTTTGCCCCAAGACTGTGGGACTTGGTGTTCTACTCCAAGATACCACCTCCTCTTCAAATCCAGCCATGGCAGGAGCCAGGGACCAGGACCTTGCCCCAGGGAGAGGCCAGCTGAAGGTGCTGAGCACCGTCCCAGCTTGCCGGGAAGTTGTAGGTAAGCGTGTTTCCTTATGCTCTGAGAATGAGAGGAAAGGTGCTGCTGTCACCAGGAGGAGAGGTTTCTCTAGTTTTTGCTGTATACATCTGGTGCACAGGGGTTGGGGCACAGCCCTGGGCCTTGTAGGTCCCAGCCTGGGGACTACTAAGCCAAGCTTTTGGATTGGGTGGAGGGGCACTTATGCCTTCACCTGCTGATATCTTGGGCCAACAGTGCCCTTTTGGCACAGAGCAGCCTTTGAAGGATGCTGGTGGGCAGGGGAGCAGGAAGGATTTCTGCATGTTATGCTAGAAGGCAGCTCAGGCAGGGCAGAGCTGAAACCCGTGGCTGATGGCAGGAGAGGAGCTGGCAGGGACAGTGTTAGCCTGGGCAGTGCCCCCCGGGGGAGGGTTACCAGGGCAGAGAGGAGATGGCAGTGGATTTCATAGCTGTGGTCTTTGAAATGTCTCCTGGAAGTACTGTTTGACTTGCAAAGTCCCATTTCTCTTCTGAAGAGGATTTCAAGGGACCAGTGGCATCAGACTGGACAGGTGGGGTAGGTTCTGCCAGCCTGGAGATGACAAGAAGCAAGGGCAGGAGGAGAGCCATTGGCAGCAATAACCAGGCAACTCGCAGCTCTCCTGCAGGGATCAGAGCCCTGGCCAGGCAGCAGGAGAGCCTTCCAGGCCAGTGGGGGAAGGGCTACTTCCCTTTGGATCTGAGCCTTGTTGAGCTGCCCTGTGTCTGCCCTGGTGGCTTTGCCGTTGCTGGCTGTCACTCTGGCAAGCTGTCCTCCTGCGCTGGCTGGGTATGCATCAGCCACCTCCTACCTGCATGGTCTGAGGGACACTGGGGGATGCTTATGGGGTTTGAAGTCCTGCAACACCGGGTGCGTGATGCTCGGTGCCTTCTCTATCCCTCTCTGCTTCCCCAGCCATCACTTCAGAAGCCTCAGTAAGTGTGCAAGAGGAGGGATTCACCATGGCTTTAATGCCTCCACAATCGACTTTGCATCGCTCTGAGCTGGGGAGGAGAAACACGGGTGAAACCAGGAACAGGGGATTGAACAGGCTTTTTCAAAAGGTCCTCTGACTAAAGGGATCTGCCACTGAATCCATACCTTCTTTAGGGAAACACAATACATCTGTTCAAGTTTACATGCACAGTGTTAAGTTCTTTTGATAAAGCAGAATAAAATTATTTTGTTACCGTTTCCTTGTTGGCTTTATGTGTCCAAGGGCTCGTGTTAGTGCAGGCCTGTGGAGGGGGGATACCTGTGCCTCTGACCCTGCAGCTAACACAGAATCTAGGTGCCTGTTCCCAGCTGCAGGGACTCCACAGGAGCAGCAGTGGGAACAGCCTAGGCTGAAAGAAAACCACAGCCTGGTGGAGCTGAGCAGCAGAGGTGGCACATACAGTTCTGCTCTTCCCCTCCACAACTCGTGGGGGGAGCTGAGCCCTTCTGGCCTTTGGATTTGGGCATTCCCTCCGAGCTGCCCTGTTGCTCATCTGCAGACAGGGCAGGAGCATTTCTCAAGCAAGGCACAGCTCCTGGGTGCGAGCAGTATCCTTGGCAACTGCAGGCTGACCCCTGAGCACGGATGTTGGCCCACAAGCGTGAATGCTTTTTTTGGACCAGGGCAGAGGGAGCTGAGCTGGTAGTGGATGTCGCAGTGGCCAGTCTATGGTAAGGGGATGTTTGGCATGCATTGGCTGGGGGGCCAGCAGTATTGGGGGGTCACAGGGACTTGCTGCAGCATCCTGCAGCCCTTGTGGCAGCTTCACTCTGTACAGCTGGCATGAAGCACTGCTATTTGGCATAGCTTAGTTGAAGCCCTTCTCCCTAGTGGCTCCACCCTGAGACCCAGGCAGCTCCCTGCCTGCTGAGATGCACACAGTGACACCGCTGCTTTCAGTCTTTATTGGTATAAAAGCCTTCAATCGAAATTATATCAAAAAAGGGGGAGGCCTGGTTTCACAATAGATGGCTCAACATGGTCACATAAGGGTCATAAGTTAATGGCTGCAGTAAAAAGGAAATTCCTTTTCAGGAGAACAGTAACTCAAGTGATAACTTCAGAGATAAAAACCCCACGGGAAAGCCAAGCCTGGCTTGGACCTGCCAAAGCCCCTGGTGAGACCCCTGCACCAATGTCCCCAGGGCCTGGGTCTGTGATGCAGTGCTCCTCCTGCCCTGGCAGGCCTGGTGGGGGATCCCAGGAGCTCCCTGCAGGGCCCTCCTCAGCAGGGAAGGAGCAGGACACATTCAGGTTGTCAGGAGAGAAGGCAGCAGCCCCCAGGGTATAGGAGAGCTTAGACCTCAAAACCAGAGCTGGTATCATCCCTACTGCTGGTCTCACAAAGGTCCAGCTGCTGGCTCTCCCTGGGCCAGCCCTGAGGCTACAAAGTCTGTTAAGGCACAACTCAGATATCTGTAAACGCTGGTGCCCCCCTGGGGGAGGGTCTGGTGAGCAATTCAAGTAAGGGTGGAAGCAAGATGGTGGCTCCCCAGCTGTGCCACCCAAGCATCAGAGCTGGCAACTCCTTGGCTGTGGTGGCATATGGCACATCCTTGGTCACCTCCTGGCCAGGGGTGGCTTCAGGGCCACCTTTGGGGGGACACCCCGCTGAAAGACCAAGGGAGGTTTTGGTGTGGAGCAAGGGAGGGCCAGTCCTGGGGACTCCTCACCACAGCACGGCGCCTTAGTCTTCAGTGCTGGGAGAGGCTTGCTGGGCGGCTTTGGCTTTGCCTGCTGGAAGGAGAGAAGAGACCAGAGTCCCTGGCCTGGATGCCAAGGAGAGACCCAAGCACAATAGGGGGCAGAGGAAGGGCCCCACCCTCCCATCCCTTCCAGTTTTCAGCTGCTTGGGCCACCCCACGGAGGCACCCCACATATCTGGGGCTGGTCACACAGAACCACAGACTGAGGGGGTCAGAAGGGACATCTGGAAATCACCTGTTCCAAGCCCCCTGCTCCAGCAGGGTGCCCAGGATCACACTGTCCAGGCAGGTTTGGAACCTCTCCAGAGGAGACTCCACAACCTCTTTGGGCAGCCTGGTCCAGGCTCTGGCACCCTCACAGCAAAGAATTTTCTCCTCCTGTTCAGATGGAACCTCCTGGGTTCCAGTTTGTGCCCATTGCCCCTTATGCTGTTGCTGGGCACCACCAAAAAGAGACTGTCCCCATCCTCTTGACCCCCCCACCTTTTAACTATTAATCAGCATTGATTGGATCCCCTCTTGGATCTCTTCTGGTCAGGCCACAGGAGGTTGGGGAGATGTCTGAGCGAGGCCCCTGGCCCTGGGAAGGACAGGCCACCCCTTCATGAGGTAGTGGTGGCTTTTGGAGGGGCATTTACCTGCAGGAGCTGTCCTGGAGAGGCTGGAGATGTCACCTGAGGAACTGGTGCTGGTGGCTGCAAGGTCGGCAAAAGCCAGGGTAAGCAATTCACCCATGTGCACAGGCCACCCTGTGCTGGGGCACTGCTCAGCACCCTTACCTGTGGGGCTGGGCAACAGGGCCCAAGAGGCTGGGTGACCCGTGGGGCTGCCGTGGTGCTGAGCAGGTTGGGGTGGCCAATGTCGAGGCGGGACAGCTGGCGGCGGTGGGGGCGCACCTGGCCACCCTCCTGGAAGAGGGGGTTGGCAAGGCCAGCAGCAGGCCTGCTGGAAGTCCTCCTGTGGGGCACAGGTACAGTGTGAGGCTGCTGTGGGCACCCCTTGAGCTCAGCCTGTGTGGCCGTGGCCCAGCCCTGCTGTGGGGCAGAGGAAGGGGGGGGAGTTACCCTTTCTGGAAGTGCCTCATCCTCCAGCCTCTGAGGAGCACAACACCACTGCCAAGCAGGATGCTGGAGAGAGCCAGCACGGCCAGCACAGGTGCCAACACCATGCTGCTGCTCCCTGTGGAGACCCAGCTGGCATCAGGACAAGCACGCCCACGTGAGGGACACCCCGTGGGGATGGAGCAGCACCTATTGGCACCACAGCAGGGTGCCAGCCCCCTCCCCAGGCTTTGCCCCAGCATATGCATTGGGCCGATGGAGCTGATGCGGGTGATTCAGAGTGGGTGCTGTACCTGCCACCATCCCTGAAATCTTCTGCTCACAGTAGGGTGCTGCCCAACCTGGCTCACAGTGACACTCCCTCTTGTGGTTGCACACCTGGGATGAGGGAGGAAAGCGTCAGGGTGGTGTGGACACACCACAGGGGCCAGCACTGCTGCCCGGGCCCCACGGTTGCTCTGGGAGGGGACAATCTCACAGCATACACCATGGTTGTTGCATTTGGCTGAGCAGTTCTTGTTGCCATAGACCAGGAGGTTCTGGCAGCGTCCAGCATAGCAGACCTGGGGGCAGGCGGGGGGGAGGGCTTTGAGGTTGTCCTGTGTCCCCACAGCTGGCTGTCAAACCCCCCCAGTACAGCAGCCAGAAAGCTCACCATCTCCTCTCCACATTTGGCACCAGTGGGCACCAGCCTGAGCTTGGCCACCACCTCATTGGCATCATTGCTGGCGATGACCGCCTTGCACTTGAAGCGTCCAAAGAAGAGGGAGTAGGAGCCACCACCAAGGACGGGGCTGGTGTTGTCACTCAGACATAGCAGCGTGCCACACTTCACATCCCTGCAGGAGAAGCAGCCATGAGCATGAGTGACAGGGGTGGCATGGAGCTGGGGAGTGTTGCTTGGCCCCATGATGCTGTCACCAGAGGTGGACACCAGCCCCCCAACCCCTCCTCCCTGGCTCCTTACTTGGGGCTGCAGGGCTGCTTCCCATACTCAGTGAGGCAGTGGAGGTGAAGGTGTTGCTCACTGTTGTGCTTAAAGCAGACATCGGGAGCCACCTGGGCCTCTGCAGGACACATGGAAAGGGTCATGTGGAACCAGCGTACGCAACAGGCTGGCAATGCTGGCACCAGTGGCCACACTTTAAGGTCAGCTGCCACAGCACCCCAGCTAGGGGTGCAGGAAGGGGCTACAGCTGAATTATGCCCTGGCCCACGAAGCTGGGGCCCCAGTCATATCACCCAGAATGTGGGGTGAGGAGGGTGGGGGAGGTGCTACCTGTGCCCCAGAGTGTGCGGCACTGCTCGCTATGCGAGGGGCAGGCCCCATTGTAGCAGTAGCCGTTGCCGTTCTGGCAGGAGATACCATTCTCCTGGAAGACGTCCTCCGGGCACTCGGCACTGAAGCCAGTGCAGTGCTCGGGCAGGTCACAGTCATTCTTGCTGGCCCGGCAGAGCGCCCCGGCAGCCTTCACCTGCACAGAAAAGGGGATGGCAGCACTGCCTCAGTGCTCGCCCACCCCCAGATCCACGCAGGCACCACAGCCCAGCAGCACCCTTGTCTTTGAAACATCTCCCAGCACCCCACAGATCCAGACATGGCAGCTTGTACCACTCAGGCACAAACACAGTTGCTATTGTTTGAGCTGCTGCACAGGATGGAGACACCCTCAGGCCTCAGGCTTGGTCTTCCCACAGTTAAGTCTCCCACTGCAGGCAACACCATATAACCTGATTTTAGGCTGGACTTGTCCCAGATTCCTCTTCCAGCCCTGTCTCTTCACATCATGCTATTTCTTGTGTCTGTGTGCAGGAACCAATGAGTATAACTGTTAACTTTCTCTTGGGCAAAAGGAACAGAAGAGGCTAGCTGGTTTCCCAATTCAGAACTGGACCACACTGATCTCTTCTGAACACTGCCCAGTTCTTCAACATCTTTCATCCTGCACCTCATCTAACAGAGACAGGGAACCTGGGCTCCAGGTTGCCAGAAATGGAGGCTGCTTCACCTTCCCAACCACCTCCCACTGAGATGCTGACTGTCCATGTATTGAGAGCATCGAATGGAAAACATGATCCCCACCCAAACCACTGGGTGCATTTGGCTCTGGGCAGGCTGCTGCAGAGGTCCTTCAGGCTCTCCAGTGGGCTATGGACACACCAGGAAGCTCTGGAGAAGGCCAGGGCAGGACTGTGCACCCACCAGCTCCCTTCCTGGCCAAGCCGGTCCCCACAGTGGTGGCAGTACCTTGCAGTCCTGGCAGCAGTCTCCCCGGGCACACTCAGCTCCCTCTCTCAGCTGGCAAGTGGTGGCATTGCAGCAGCGGTCAGAGCATACCTGCAAGACAGGGAGGGATGAAACCCTCTCAAAAGCCTCCAAAAAGATCCTTTTCCTTCCTTTCTGGATGGACCCAGTCACCATGTCACCAGGTGCAAATGGCCCACAGGCTGAATGATAGGGAAAAAACCCCCACATCATCATCCCAGGTGTGGACCATTCCTGACACCTCTTTACCCCTCATTACTAACACCAATCCAAAGGACTAGAAGAGGTTTTTCAGAAGAGGGAGCCTGATCAGGCCCCTGTTCTCTGGTAATGACCCTCGCACATCTCCAGGAAGGAGAAAACAGGAGGATCTTTGTACTCTCTGCAGCAGAGGAGCATCCTTTCAGGTTCCAGACCATGACTCGGATTTATCCCACAGACATCGCCTGGATGCTTGTCTCAACTCTGCCCCCTGTGATGCAGTGATGGGCCACTAGCAATGAGGAAAAGCTGAGCATGGCCCTCGAAAAGAAAACTTACTATGATGTCCCTCCTCCCCTTGGATCACCTCTTTGAAGGATATGCTGGGGGCATGTCCATCATTCCTACTCCCACTCCTGATAAAATCACAGCCAGCTACACGAAGGGGGGGCATGCAGCCAAGTTAATGCAAGTTATTTTTTGGCAGAAGCATCAGGAACATAGCGAAGATGAATCTTGGAAGGCACAATGCCCAGGGAAGAGGCTTGCACAACCTTTTCCAAGACTGAATGACAGGTCTCAGGTCCCTGCCACCCACCCTCCTTCCTGGGCTCTCAGAGTGCACCCTTACCTCTGGTGTGCCGCAGTCGCACTGCTCTCCCCGCTCCACAAACTGGTTCCCACACACTGGCCCCCCATATAGCTCATCCGCCCTAGGGACGTTCAGCAGGCAGCTGGTCCTGGGGTCCCCAAGGAAATGCCACATGTCCTGCTCGCTGCAGCGGCTGAAGAGCTTGGGGTAAACCAAGCTGAAGGGACACAAAAACAGGCCGTCAAGAGCAGAGCTGACTATCCAAGGGCCCTCACACCCACCAGCTCAGGGAGGGGCTGGAGGGCTACCAACAGACTGAAAGGCACCTTTGAAGTGCAGCCTCAAGTGGAGTGTTGACCCGGGCAGGACTGACATGGGCTTCACCTCATCAGGACAGTGCCAGAGGGCACCCTGAAATATTTGCTGCCCAGGGATATTCCCCTTTGTCCTTCACTCACCCAACACTTGCTGCCATGACACATCCTCCTTCATCTTTGGGGATAGGACAACGGCAGCCAGCAACGTCATCATCATGAGACATCCCCAGGTTGTGTCCCATCTCGTGAGCCATGGTGGACGCAGCACCAATAGGATTCATGCTGTGGTCCTGTGAGACAAGAAGTGTAGTGTGGTTCAAATGCCCTCCAGAGCATCTCCATGGGACCCACTGAAGGTCTTCAACCACTCAGTGCCAGGTATCTCTGCTCTGCAGTTTGGTCCCTAATGCTGCCATGCTGCGGCAAAGGAAGACAAAAGCTGGATTTGGGCCCATGGCCCCTGAAGACTTCCAGACTGGGCTCTCAGGGCTGTAAGTGAAGATAGATATAGCAGCTATCTGGAAGTGATACTTTGTGGTGGTTTAGGAGAGCTGTGGGTCCCATTGCTGACCACTGCCACTCCAGCAGAGGATGCCCTCCCTGGGGAGGGATGGAAAGCACAGCCAGGATGGCCAAGGGACAATTGCAAGCCAAGTCCCAGACATCTGACAGGTGGGAGGAGAAGCCCTGTGTCCCCAGAGCTGCTCTGGGAGGCTTTTCAGGGCTCAGGTATATCAGAACCCTTCATGAGCACCCAGCTGGGTTTCCACAGCTACCTCTCCCCTGCAGCCCTGACACCTCACTGGGGATCAGTTGCTCAAGGGTCAGAGATATTAGGGACTAGATCCAGCCCTAAGGCTGAAGGAGGGAAAGCTGGAGACCAGTGGAGGGAAGACTTGCTCTGGAAAATGTAACACATAGAGTGCAGACCATGGGACTGCTGCTGCCCTCTCAGCACATGCCCAGGCAGTGGAACCCACCTGGTTGACACCGCCCGAGTCTCTGGTGCACATTACAAGCTTCTTGGCAAGCCCTACAGTAGTGCCATGGAAGTCTATGCCCCTGTGGGATTGAGATGTGTTGTGATTTAACCTCTGCTAGCAGCTAAACACCACACAGACACTCACCCGCCACTTCCCCCACCCCTACATACCCCCTCCTGCAGGATGGGAAGGACAATGGGGAGGAAGAAAAAAGGTGAGATCCCAGGGGTTGAGATAACGACGGATTAATGGAACAACACAAAGAGAGAAGAAAACAACAGTAATAGCAATAGTACTGAATAAATGATGGACAAAGTGAGTGATAAGAGCTGGGAAGGCTCTACTGGTACCTGAGATGCCCCTTTTCCTGCTCCACCTGCACTGAAGCAACACATTGAAGCAAGCTGAAAACAGGCATCCCCACCTGGGGCCGGCCCTCCCTTTATATAGGGCCATGACATCAGTATGGTATTGAGTATCCCATTGGCTGGTTTGGTTGTTTATCCTGACTGTGGCCCCTCCCAGCTGTAGCCTCTCCCAACTGCTTGGGCCAGCAGCTGCTGGTGATAACCCAAACCGAACCCAGGACAAGATGCCACTGTGGCCATGTGGCCTGGGTGGCAGCAGGACTGAAAGGATGGCAAGGCAGTGGCCCGCCCCGTCCTTACGTGATCAGCTGGGCATTGTCATGTGGCTTTCTCCGCAGCAGCTCTGTCTCTCGCCAGTGGAGGAAGTTATCCAGCGTCACCTCTGGGTTGGGACTGATCATGATTTTGTCCTTGTGGCTCCACACTTCCAAGCCAATCAAGGCCACCCGCAGGTGAAGAGGCTGATAAAGCTGTGGAATGAGACAGCCCCAAGGGAGCTCTTGGATTTGAGCTACACAAGCTAAGGGAAGGTACCACCTCGCCTGGGGAACAGCAACCAAGCCAAGGACTGCACCTCACTCTCCAGTATCAGCTCTGTCACCCCCTCAATAAATAACACAATCTGGGGTGACCACATAGACAAGAGTTTATTTTACTCCAGGACCTCTGGGGTCCCTCTTGGCCAGTGAAGGCTGGGATGCTGCTCCCAGGTTGCTGACCAAAGAGTGAGGCTGAAGCAAGGCAAGCAGAAAACCACGTTGGGGCACTGCATTCATCACCCTCTCCTCATTAGTACGCACTCCAGCTTAAGAGTGTCCATGTGACATGCTCATAGGGGTCATGAGAAGAAGTTTCTTCCCCTGGGAGAAACCTGAGAGCTGGGAGGCAGCCATCCTGTGCTCCTGAGGGCCAGGGCTGAGCTGCTTGTTGTGTCTACTTTGTGCACAGTTGGCCAAGGGAGTTGGTCACCCGGCGGTACCCCATCTGTGGGCTTGAGATCAGCTCCAGTTCCATTACCCTACCCACTCCAATCTCTCCAGTGCATTCATGCCCATGCTGGCACTGCAGGGCATGTGTGGGAGCTGGGAGGGTGGATCCACCACCCCTGGGCTCACCTTGTCAACGTGGTTCACAATTTCCTTCATGCGGTTCTGCACTCTGCGCAAGTCTTTGTGTTTCCTGAACTACGGGAAGGACACAGAGATTTCCAGGCTGGCTTCAACCTCCTCACTGCAGTGGATGACAGTGAAAACGGAAGCACCAGCTCAATCCCCACCCTGCTTACCTCCTCGTTGTCCACGACCAGGACCAGCTCCACATATCGGGGACCTTTGTGTAATGGAGCTGATTTCTGGAAGGGAAGAGGAAAGTGAGTGCAAAGAGGGGCTCAGCTCTGCAGCTTGCTGAGCCCTGCAGTTGACCCTTCTGTGGGATGTGTTGGATCCTGGGGCATCTTCCAATGTTATTTAAGGTTAGTAGGTCTTCTAGCTCTGGTTTTTTTTCATGTTACTTGGAATGTTTCAGACATCTTTCAAGATATAAGGAAAAACCCAAGCCTGCTACTGGGATAAGGCACAAGACAGGCTCTGCAGGTATCACGGATCTCACAGGGTAGAAGGATGCTCCTGCTAGTGGTACAGGATCTAAGGACTTGTTCCCACAAGGAGCTAGGCCACTGGGAGCAACCCATGTTTGGATACCCAATCAACAACTTGTGGGAGAGCAGCATCTCCAAGAGATGCAGTATGGCCCCACTCCTCTCCCAGGCTTCACAGGACCTAGGCTCTTGCAAACTCAGCTACAGGAAGGAGAAGCAATGTAATCCTTAACCCAGCGGTAGAGTTTCATGGCTGCAGGAATTTTCGGTTCATGGTCATATTCCCGGGTGACACTGTGCTCTTGGCACATGCTGCGCTTCCCCCGCAAGTGAGTTGCTCTATACACTGCATGCTGGCCAGTTGTATACTCCTCCAGGGGCTCCAGCAGGAAAGTAGTCTCATTCACCCGGAAAAAACCACTGCCAAGAGAGAAGGCGGGTGTCAGGTTGGGGATATATCCATCAGGACACAGACAGGCCATACACACCCCCCCCCAAGTGCCTGTGACACAACATCAGAGCTGCCAAATCTCAGCTATCTCACTCTATCCCTTCACGGTTCTCATAGCTTGGATGAGCTACAGGCCACTAGTGGGACGTGACAGTCAGGTCCTTCTGGCCACTTGCATGGAACCACGCTCAATGCAAAGTCCCAGGCAGCCCCTGGGCGGTGCACGAAGGCCCACACCACTCTGTGGAGGTACGGGGTGCAGCAGCTCACAGCAACATGATGGACTGGATGCTTCTTCCCTTTGGTCTTTCCTAGCCCAAGAACACATCAAGGAGGTGCTGCAGGATGGAGCTGAGCTGAGGCATGCTGGGAGATAGGGAGCAATAGGAAACATGTCCACAGCATTTTGCCTTCAGAGGCTGCAGAAGCACCAGTTGAACAAAAGGACTGTTAGGGAGGCTGGAAACGGGCTGCTGGGCGGGGAGGGAGCTCAGTGTGGCGTGGCATCTGTAGCTGGTAGCAAGGGGAGAATCCTATAATATGAGCAGCAGAAAGACCCCCGGGTCCAGCAAGGAGACCTGCCCAGTGCTGCCAGGACACATTTAACACAGCATTTCTGCTGAGCATCTCTGGCCTTCAAGACGCTTTCGGTAAGTTGTCCCATGTGCTGTGTCTGCATCAACCCTGTCTCCTGTCCTGCCCTTGCACATCCTGTCCTTCTACTATACAAGGATATCAAGTGTCCCATGTATGCACAAGCTGTGTGAGCCAAAGCCTCCACAGACACAACCCCTGCTCTCAAAGTGAGGACATGGCTGCCATGCAGCTCCAGCAGGTGATGGGTGTTTGGAGGTCCCTGGGTACTCCAGGGACCACTTGTCCTCATGCACCCCCCTGTGATGGACCCCTTCCTCCCCGGCTTCCTCTTTTGCAATGTCTGGCTGCCAGCTGATCTTAAAAGAAAGAGAACAGCCGAGTACAAATCTTCCATATCAAGCTGAGCAACCTTGCATGGACCTGGTGGCTTGGGTTACTCTGCAAGGATGCTTTCTGCCATTAAATGAAGGTAGAGCCAAGGCAGCTTTTTGAGGAATGAGCATCAGCACAGCCAGCAGCTGGTGGTTAGAGGGATACACAACTGGCCACGTGAACCATATGCTTTCCTTGTCTTTAGGAAAGGTACTCAGCCACCAGCCCTAGGAGCTCATCATGGCCCGGAGGAGATGACACCTGCCTACAAGCTGATACATCACCATGAGTACACCTTTGTGCCTCTGGCTGCAGCACTTGGGGTGAGTTTGGTCCGATCTGTCCTGAGAAGAAAGGATGGATCCAGGACAAGCTGTGACTTGCTGCCCAGGGAAGTCACTCCTGTCCAAAGCTCCTGTTGCACTCAAGTTTCCAGTCTCATCCCATGCCATGAGTCAACGCCCCAAAAATGTCAGGCTTAGCTGCAAAATACTGCGTGACTTTCCTGCTGGGCACAAAGCCAAGGAGGTCAGCACTCCCACTGCCAGCAGGAAAAGGGATGTCTTCTCTTCCTCGGGGGAAAGCTGAGCTTTCACCAGCAGGGCTGATGAAAGCCCCAATCAGCACAGCTCCGTGTCACACCAGATCACCATTAGGTGGCACTGTGCCTGTCAGGAGCAGTGCCGTGGCATGCACCGAAGCCAGGTTCGATCCTGTCGGAGGTCCTACCTGAGCCCGCTACAGATGCTGATGCTCACTGCAGAGTCGGTGTATCCTCGTACATGGCCCTGATAAAAGCAATGGTCCTGCCACCGAGAGAGAAGGGAGGTGTAAAGCACCAGCTGTTGGCACGGTGGGACCCCGCAAGAGCGGGACAACTGCTCTCCCCTGAGGCAGTCTCGTACCTGAACTTCTGGCTTCTCAGTGATCTCCGTGCCGTTGGCCAAGTAGTATGTCTCGGTGTAGTGCTGCCCCAGAAGCTCCCTGCAGGATGGGGAAGAGGTGTCAAGAGTGACCCCGGTTTTGGGGAGAGGATGGAAAGCTTTGGGGATGAGGTAGGTCATGATGGGTATGGTGGACTCATGACTTCCCCAGTGGTTTGGCAAGGAGGGTTAAAAAATGCAATAGTTGCTAGTGAGAGTCTTGGCTGAGGGCTTACATTGCTGGTGCAGTGACACCGGACTTTGGAGACACACTGTTCATGGCAAGGGTGAGAAGCAAGCCTGCCCCAGCTGTCCCGCTGTGCCCACCCGCACTCACTTGTTTTTCTCCAGCCACAGGAGGTAGTCCCTGCCTTCAGCACGGATGGTGTAGAGGACATGGTCTGGGTAGATGCTCTGCATGAAAGATAGATGACATCACAGACCCACCAACACCAGAAGCAAGAGCAACAGAAGAGAGGACCTCTTGGCCCCCATCCTGCCCAGAAAGGGGATGGGGTCTGCATGCACCCCACTGGAAGGCAGCTGCAGGACAGGGAGCCTGGCTGCATCCAGCAAAGACTCCAGAAATCAGAAGAAAGAAAACATGTGGGCAATAATGCAAACCCCCAGCACATCCTGCGATAAAGAACAGGTCACTAGCAATGAAACGGAGTCAGCAAAGCCTGGTTTCCCGTGTCTGACACATGGCTACAGACGGGCTGTGCCAGAAACTGAGGTTTCCTACTCATCAATTACAAAGATCCTTTTTTGGTCCTGAGTTCAGCACTTACTCATGGGCTGAACCACAAAGATCTCTGCTGCCCAATGGCTCTCATTGGCAGAGACTTCCTTATCTCTGACTAATCTAACATGCAAAATCAGAGAATAACCTTCGCTTGGTTCACGTCTGCTACTGAGAGTAAATTTTAGTATCATCATGTGCCAAATCCCCGAAGTATCACCCTAGTGCTGGTGGAAGGAACCTCCAGGAATCTCAAGTCCAACCTCCAGGCACTATGGGTGTGTCAGGGTGGCCATGGCTCAGCCCAGTCAAGCCCTGAACCCCCAGGATGGAGCTATCCCTCCAGGAAAAGTGTTTCCCTCTGGGATGTCTTGTGATGTCCACCTGAAGAGCCTGGGTCGTGGCGCTTGAGAAGTTCCATCCCATCAGGGCAACTGAGATGATTATATCCCTTGCATGGTGCCCCATATCAGACTGCACGCTTGCACCAGGGATCTCCTCAGCCGCCACCGAAGAGACCTCTCCTGAGGGCACACCCTCAGCTCTTATGGGATCTTGAGGTGCAGAGCTGAGCAAAATGCAAATCAAGTGTCTCCTGCAGGGTCAGCATTCCTCCCAGATGAGGTGTGCAGCCTCTCCCTGGGGAGGATGACAGCACCTGCTGTAATCTGAGGCTCAGAACTCCCAGAGGGATCTGCAACTGGCGGGAGCTCAGGCTGAGCGGAAAGTCCTGCTGACTCAGTGCCAGCAAGGCCAGGTGAGAGGGTTCACCCGTCACTTCGTCACCCTCAAATCTACTTGGTTTGCATTTCCAGTCTGAAGTGATGGACTGCTGGCCATGAAGCATCCTCTCCACATGCCAAGCAGGTTGGAAGAAGCCTGCCAGGTGGCCAGGAAGCCCCAGCTTTAGGCAGACACACTGCCGGTGTGTGAGCACGCTCATGGGTCCCCAGCAAATTCTTCTCTTATGAGCAGCGTCTCCAGCATGACGTGGCCAACCCATCCCTTGTCCTCCAACAAAGCGATGCTTTATTATTCTTGGCAGCACTGGAGCCACAAGAGGTCTTAAGAAATGGCAGGAAAGCACTTGGAAGGGGGTGGTGGGTCAGGGACTGTCTCTTGGAGACAACCGCAGGGCAAGTTTAAAAACCAAAAGTCCTGATAAACCCCCTCTGAATCACCCCCTTCCTGATTAGTATGAGCTTTGCAAGGGCTCCAGATGGGAAGGCTTTGAAATCACAAGCAGCTCAGCCCTGCCCCTGCCCAAGCTCTGCTAACCCCATGATCATGCTGAGCAAGCAAAGAAGAGCTGTGGCCACAGCACACAGAGAGAAGGGATTTCTTCCAGCTGCTCTTATTAAGAGAGCCAGAGAGCTTGCAGAGGATTGGGTCGGGATGCCACTGTCCCACCCCAATACAGAGTATTGCTTCCCTGGGAAGAGGCAACAGGTCTCACCAGGGCAGTAGCAGTGGGGCTTATTGCACTATGCCAGGTATCAGAGGAGCTGCAGTACAGAAAAGGAGGAAAAGAAGGCAGGTCACTGGGCCACCACCATCCCTTGCTCCTGCTGCAGCCAGCCCCACCATTTGCTCCACAACATCATGCGGCTTCCTGTAGAGCCCCAGGCTGGGCCAGCAGGAGCTTGGCTGTCTCCACCCCAGGACCTGCCTTTTTGCACCAACTGTGTCTGGGATGAGGTGGGAGAGGTCAGCAGTGATATGCAAGCACAGGCGCACTGGGGGAGAAGGTAGCAGCTTGCAACACCAGGTCCTACACAGGCTGGAAACCATACTCCCATTTCAATACAGCTCTTTGGAATACTGGGATGAGGGGATGAGATGTCACTTTTGCAATCAGGAACATAGAATCATAGACTCATAGAATGGTTTGGGTTGGAATGATCATCTAGTTCCAAACACCCCTGCCATGTGCAGGGACACCTCCCACTAGACCAGGTTGCTCAAAGACCCATCCAAGCTGGTCTTGAACACATCCAGTGATGGAGCATCCACAACTTCCCTGGGCAACCTGTGCCGGTGTCTCACCACCCTCAGAGTGAAGAACTTCTTCCTAATTTCTAATCTAAAGCTACCCTCTTCCAGTTTGAAGCCATTACCCATTGTCCTATCACTACAATGCCTTGTAAAACGCCCCTCCCCAGCTTTTTTTGTAGACCCCCTTCAGATACTGGAAGGCCACAGTGTGGTCTCCCCAGAGCCTTCTTTTCTCCAGGCTGAACAACCCCAGCTCTCTCAGCCTGGCCTCACAGCAGAGGTGCTCCAACCCTCCCATCGTTATTGTGGACTCCTCTGGCCCCACTCCAACAGGACCATGTCTCTCCTGTGCTGAGGACTCCAGAGCTGTAACCAGCACTGTGTGTGTGGGGGTGAGTGTGTGTCTCACCAGAACAGAAGGGCAGAATGCCCTCTCTCAGCCTGCTGCCCATGCTGCTTTTGATTTAGCCCACGATAAAGTCTGGGCTTTCTGGGCTGCACTTGCACATACATTAACAGCTCATGTTGAGCTTTTCATCAACCAGCACCCCCAAGTCTTTCTCCTCAGGACTGCTCTCAATCCATCCTCTGTCCAGCCTGTATTTGTGCTTGGGATTGTCCTGACTCAGAAGCAGGACCCTGTACTTGTCCTTGTTGAATTTGATGAGGTTGGCATGCGCCTATCTCTTGAGCCTGTCCAGGTTCCTCTGGATGGATGCCTTCCCTCCGTCGTGTCGACTGCACCACACAGCTTGGTGCTGTCCACAAACTTGCTGAGGGTGCGCTCGACCCCACTTTCCCCGTCACCAACAAAGATGTTAAACACCACCAGCCCCAGTACCGATCCCTGAGGAACACCACTCATCACTGGTCTCCACTTGGACATCATTGACTGCATTGACTGCAACTGAAAGTGAAACCATCCAGCCAATTCCTTATCCATTGAGTGGTCCATCCATCAAATCCATGTCTTTCCAGTTTAGAGACCAGGGTGTTGTGTGAGACAGTGTGAAAGGCTTTGCACTAGAGTCCAGGTAGATTACCTCTGTTGCTCTTCCCTTATCTACCAGCACTGTAACTCCATCATAAAAGGCCACCAAATTTGTCAAGCACAATTTGCCTTTGGTGAAGCCATGTTGGTTGCTACCAATCACTTACTCATTTTCCATGTGCCTTAGCAGAGCCTTCAGGAGGATCTGCTTCATGCTCTTGCTGGGCACAGAGGTGAGACTGTAACTATAAATTTTCTTATAGGCCCTTCTAGCTCTTTTTTTTTCAGGTCCTTTTCCATGAAGAACACAAGTCTTGCCACATGCCCTGTTGTGCCCCTGCTAAGAAGACCATGGCCTGTGGGAAGGCTGGCATCCCAGAAGATTCTGTGCTGTAGAACCCAGGTCTCCACCCTGTCTGCAGGGCTAAACATTGTGATTTCAGCAAAGCCAGATGGGAGCTGGTCTGCTTCAAACCTCACCTGGCAGATGCTCTGCTGGACCAATGCTATGTGTCCCAACTGCTCTGGCCCAGAAACCAGCTCCTGGCCCATGCCCATCCAAGCCAGAGACTGCTAATGCAAAGCCACAGGGTGAGCTGGCACAGAAACCAACTGTTCTGCTACCCATCTCAATTTAAAAGAGGGCTTGGTGGTGCTGAAGCCTTGCTGATAATGTCTTCCCAACCAAGGTTACTGGGAGACCAAACTCAATTTTTGTCTCAAAGGAGGATAATGGCTTGAAAAACAGGAGACCTCATACCCTCAACACAGCAGGTTTGGGAGGTCCCAGTACCACCTAATCTAAGACTGAATCCAGGTGCCACCTGGAAGACACCACTGATGGTTGTTCCAAAGTACATAGCTCAAGGCAGATGTCTTCTCCTGTGCTGTGGAAAGCAGCAGGATCCTGAGATGGGTGAGCTCCTCTCTCCAGGGGGACTGGTGCAGAGTCTCCTGGCACACCCAGCACAGATGGTGTCTCTAAATAGCCCAGGGAATGTTTATTGCATGGACAAGTTTAGGTTTCTAGAGCAGAGAAAACAGATGCTTTCACAGGGAGTGTTTTTGAAAGCTAGCTTATCAGCAAAGGTTTGAATCACAGATGAACGTGCTGCCTGAAGAGTTTACTAGAAAATAAATGTCCTCAGCCCCTCCATCTCACCAGGTGCTAAAGCTGGTGCTTTTCAGTCCTAGAAAACAAATCCATGTATCTGGCTGAATTTTACTTTAAGGCAAAAGGAAAGCGTCTTTGAGGTCAAGGCCATTGTCCTATGGATGTCAGTTCTGAGCACCGAAAACTCCTGAGTCAAACCCCATTCCATCCCCCAAATTACAAGGTTTCCTAAGAAAAATAGCACTGCCTTTCTTTCATGTGGATTTCTGAAACTTCCCGAGTCTTATTTCTCTGTCCCAAAGGATGAAAAAAACCAAACCCAACTTCAGCAAACACAGCAAGAAAAGTGCTTACAGCTCAATGAGGCTTTGCAAATCCTTCCTTAAGCAAAGACCAGATGTCACAAGATCACTGCAAGGCTGCAAGGGGTGGCACCACTGGGTAATGTCTCTGAAGAAAGCATTGGAGAAAGCAGCCCCCTGCCTCTGAGAGTCCACCCTGCCATCCGTAGTTCCTGTTTCAACCCGAAACACTCCAGGAAAGCTGAACTGATTAATTGGTTCACGATCTCAATCCATCCTCTGAGATAGAAGCAGTGCAGTAAAATGTGCACCAGGTCATTCTTCTGGCAGAGGGCTGAGGGTCCAGTCCCAAGCCCAGTGGTGGACTGCTAATTGCCACACCCCCGCCCCAGACTTCCTGCAAGGCAGAAAGGCTGCCTGTGCTGAGCTGGTGTTTGGGAGGCAACACTACTCACCAGTGGTACAGAGAGGTCCCTTTTCCCCCGAGGCACTGGCACCTCACGTGGTGTCACCATCTCATACTTCTCAACATGGGCAAGCTTCTCCTCCAGCCTGGTGGTGGCACCTGGGAAAAGTCAAAGTGCTTTGAGTCAGGGTGCCCAGAAACAAAAGAGTCAATGGAAGCCACCAACACAGAGATCAAGGGAAGAGCCAGAATGGGAAGTCCTGAAGCATCTTCTGGGCATGCAACTCCCTGATGGGCTCCAGGGTTGCTTCAGCCCCAGTGCCCACAGAGCACCCAGCATCACCCATGGGTGAGCAGGTCCTTTTGAGGTGGCAAACTCTACTGAGACCCTGTAGTGTAAATAAAGACAGGTTTTGCCACAAACTGTGACTTGGGGAGTCTGGCAGCTGCCGGGGTTTGTGTTTTGGAGAATTGCTCGTGTCTGGGCTGGCTCAGCCCTTCTCCCATCCTCTTTTTCTGATGTCAGAAGGGGGGGCATTTCTGTGATGAACCCTTTGCCTTCCCCAGGAGCCCTGAAAAGGGAGCTCATGCCACAGCCGTGCCTGTGCCCCCAGGGTCAGACAGAGCCGGCTGCAAGGCGGTGGCAGAGCAGGCTACTCGTCTGCGGGTGCCTGGAGGCCCTCGCCCACGGAGGCTCCCTCTCGGGAGCCAGGAGCCTCATCGCCACCCCCTCGGGCGGCTGAGTCACCGCTTCCCCCCCCCCCGCCAGCACGCCGCAGGCTTGCGGTGACAAATTTCCCGGCGCTGGCAAGAGCCTCCTCGTCGAGGTGCTTTTTACATAACGGCGGGTGCC
>JAAGNO010019807.1:0-11117 GCA_033439905.1 Ceryle rudis
TATTTTAAATAAGAAATATTTTATCTTTTTATGTCTGAACGATACTTCTGAGATCACTGTGAGAAGTCAGTAGGTCTAAAAACCAGCAAGTGTAAGATGATTTATAGATAATATATCAAAACACAGAGGTGTCTCCAGTGTGTCACTTGCTACTTACCCTGACTCACTGCCATGTTCATCTGGAAACATATTTTGGAGCTATGTAAACATGGGACACAGCCTACTTACTAAAAAAATGCAAATGCCTTTTTTTTTTTTCCCACGTGGATATGAACAACATTGTTAAATTGTATTTTTATTTTGCTGTTATCGTCATCGTATAAAAGGTATCAGTATTTTTGCAGTGGCAGGTTGTAGTGAGCTGAAACCCTTTCCAGAAGATGAAAAGCATTAAATCCACACTGACTCTTGATCCCGTCCTGTGCTGCATGCAAGGCAAGTTTTGCCAGTCCAGTCAGCCCACAGTCTAGGGACCGTTAATTTGTTATTCATGTTAATGATTGATACAGTTTTCTTTCTCTGCTCTTGACATACTGTCTTGTCCCACTCAGTGGACAGCAAGGCAGGTGAATCGTTATGATCCCCCAAAAGAGGTTTTGACACAGAGGTGGTGGAGTCACGACAAAGACTTGGGGGAACAATACAAACCAGTTTATTGGTTTTCCCTGAGAACAATCGATAAGTGGTGTGGTTAAAGGTGTTTTGGCAGTAGAGGTTATTTTCTTATCAATTCCTTTAAGGCACAACTAAGTATGAAGGAGAAGAAAGGAAAAGTGAGTAGAAAGAGGAAGAGGAAAAGGTAGGGGAGAGAGAGAAAGATGCAAAGAATCATCACGCTCAGATCCAGTGACATCTCATGGATCTGTCCAAATCTTGAGTTCTGCTGTGGTGGGTGGACAAAGATCAGTATTTTACTGTCTCTTTATATGCTTGGGATATGGCTGGCATCCCCGATTTACACAGGGAGCATTGAGAGGTGGTGCTAATTTTCATGAGCTCCTTCTGGTGTTGTGTCCAGGACAGACCTCCCCTTGGTGCACTCACAGTGGCTAGCAGAAGAAAGTAACTCAGGGCGAAGACACAGAACTTAACCCCTTCCTATTGTTAATTTATCTGCAAGAGTCAGAGGAGGATGGCAGAGCCACTGAGGACCACTGAGAGCTTTTGACACCTCCTTCCTCCAGACAGGTCTTGCTCCTTCTCCTTCCGGATCTTATCTCTACACAAGGTTTGAGACATCAGTGGTCTCTTACACATACCTATTGATTAGCAGCACAGTGAAAGTATATTCAAGGACTGAAATACAGACAGAATAAATAATAGTATGATGCACTTTCTTGTCAGGGTACACCTGAGAAAGATCCTGTTTTCTACTCAGCAACGTTTATATAACAACCTCTAGGAAGTCTTTGGAGAATTTTCCTCCGGTGCTTTTGCTTTATAAGGTTGTAACTGGGCTCAGATTATAAACATGTCACCAAAACCAGTGTGTGCTATATATATTTCATTCCACTTCAAAACAGTTCGGTTTGGATGTATTTGTCTATGGAAGGAGAATTTTATTCTTTCCTTGTCTTATGATCTCGTCTTAGTTTGGCCCTTGTACGGTCTCTTGCATTGTTTATTTACCTTTCATTTTAAGGGTGCTTTTCTTCCTTCTATGTTGACAGGATTTAATTATAAAAAAAACACATTCAGATAAGATCTTTGAAAACATGCTGGGGTTTTTTTTTCCAAAGAAGACTTGAGATTGAGAAGCTGAAATAGTAAAATATATTTTTGATAAGCCTTGTTATGATGGCACCCACAAAACAGACAGCAGCTGCTATCCAGCAGGTAGGGGTTTATCACAACAAAAGTTGCCCAGCACTTTTTCTGACAAAATGCAAGTTTGGATGTCTTTTGGGAATATAACTACTACACAGCTAATTCTTAAACCTTGGGGAAAGATGAACCAAAATGGGAACACACTTGCTCATAAAAGAAACCTCCTACACCGGAGTTTCCACCCAAAACAGGCGGCAGCGAGGCTCGATCAATCCATGGAAGTGCCCTTGGACAGGTATCCAAGGGGAGGGGCTGACTGCCAGGCCCACTGCTCTGGGAAGAACCAATTCACCTGTTTTTTAGGTGAGCCCCATTTATAACCTAATCAAGGGTGGTCATTCTGATTAGTTGAGGGGCAAGCCCACACAAAACAGGTTAAGGGTCTAGACCCTGAGGCACTGTGAGATGCAGCTTAACAGCTGAGGTGCCAAACTGCTCTGGCACACCCTGGTTTTTTTCCTGTTTTTGTCTGTTGTGGAGGCTGCACCTGCCACAAGCCTAAAAGAGAGATCACATTCTAAAAATATGCATTTTGTCTCCTAATGTAAATATATTTACTCAGTTATTCACATAGGTGCTTATCTTATAAATAATATCACAGAGAATATTGAGATTATAGGCCTTCTGGCATGATGGTGCTTCTGTGCTTCTTATCCCCTTATGAATTTCTGCTGTTTCTGATTTTTTTTTTTGCATTTATCAAAAAACTACCTTCAGACATCTGTCCACAGCATGGTATTAGGAACTACGAGTAATGAGTACATCAACTTCTGCTGAACCATTATAATGAGATTGACTCAGAGGTTAGCTTGCTGGCCACACTGCATTTGGTTAGGAAAGGGGTTTTTCTCCTATGGTCCAGTGTCCCAGAGACTGAGGTGAAGTGTCACCTGGACCTTCACTTGTATTCCCCAAGAGGCTTTCATTCACACACTCCACTCTTTATCCCCAACAGTAACACCTTTGTGCCATATGGAATCAATATATTTGTATTTAGTGCTTAGAATAGAACACTCAAGAGCAATGTCTTAAAGCAGGACACAGATGCGTGTGCATTTGGTCTCATCAAATTATGTGCTTTAACAACAAATTATTTTGATAGGCAGAACAGAAACAGTTTGCTTTTCCCAGAATCTCTTGAGTGTTGAAAGCTCCTCATTTTGTTTTTCTCTCCTTTCCAAGTCAGCAGGATTGCTCCACTAGGGACCAAGCTATTATGATGGCATTCCTTAAATGAGAGAATTTTTACAGTTGTTGGAAAAGGCTTTTACTCTTCATCTTTGCCTGCTAGACTTCCTCTACTACCCAAAAAATCCTGTTGGATTGAATATTGCATTGTCTATCTGGGTAGCAGATCCCCACACTGTGCTGATACTAAGTGCTAAGAGTTCAGCTTGTGGGTTTTTCCCACCAAAAATTTCCCAAATGGAAACTGATTTCTAATTTATGAAGGAAAATTATGTAATGTACACCAGTTCAAATATATCACCCATCTGGCATACTGCTTACACTGAAGTACCTTGTGTCAGAATACAGCCTGTCTTATTCATGGTAAGACATATTGTGACAGTTCATGGACACTGAGATTTGGGTCCCTGTGCGATCTGTGATGTGCCCTGGGGTAGGAAACTTGATTATACTTCATATGCAATAGTAAAATATGACACACTTTAATAATAGCTTTAATGTGAAGATCATTTTTAGTAGAAATCAGATGTGTGTCTGGAGAGTGGAAAAAATTTTGAAGGCATCTGTAGCAAAACACAAAGCTGGATAGTAAAGCAGATGTTCTAGTTTGGAACATGTAAAAATAAATTGCATTCATTCGACTTCACCCTAAGCATTCATCATGACTCCATTACAGAACTGTAGATCTGTGTCATGTTTGCCCACCTATGAAGGAAAAGTTGGCTAAACAATTTTCATGTGGTTTCTCTCTGCTATTTTTTCTATCTGGAAAACATGGAAAACCACAATGATTTTTCTAAACGCATTGAAATGCTGAGTGTCACAACGGTATTTATTTTACAATCCTGCCTCAGCAAATTCTGCTAGAAGTCCTGACAGTTTGAGAAGGTTAGTTATTTGCAGACCTGTCACTCAAAGATTGCACTCTCTGTCTACAATGTGAATGAACCCCAGAAGATAATATCGGTCTCAAAGATTTGGATAAGTTCTGTGAATATCTAAGCCACAAAAACTTTGTTACCTATTTGCCAGCTGCAATTTTAAGAGCTGATCTTTTGACCTCCTGCTTTCTGAATATTGTCTCTCCTGAACCTTCCAGCCCTTCTATATCTTGTGGTTTTAAGCACTTGACAGTCTTAAACACCTTCTCACCTGCATTTGTACAAATGAACATCTGTATACTCTATCTCCTACAGCTCCAGGGCTGAGGCTTCTTTGCACAGTCCCTTCACTTGGGATGGTTTTTTTCTAATGTAAGGGAAGAGCTGTGAGGCAGCTCAGGAAATACACATCACAGGGACCAAATTACAAACTCGAGTCATTGAACTAGAAGAGCAGCTGATAGTAGGGCACATGGTTAGGAAGAATGCAGGAAAGCTGCGATGAGGGTCATTTTATGAAGGTATTGTATCACTTCAAAGTGCTGAACAGAGCAACTGGGAGAAAGGAGAGGAAAATGATAAGAGGATAATAGGGTCCAATGGTCTGGGTTTGCTTGTTTTGCTTTAGTTGCTTACTCTCACAATGGATTTTATTTCAAGACAATATCTGTTCCTTTCCACTTACAGTGTATCTGTCGTCTGATGAAAGATTGTATGCTTTAGTCAGGCCCTGGGACAGTGCAGTGCTTCCCAGGAGAGAGGTACTGCAAAGAGAAAGGAGCATAGACTGAGCACAGCCCCTTTCTTTCAGCCACCCAAAGTGCATATCAGAAAAGGGCAGTGTCTGACCCCTGGAAAGAGCTCCCCTTTCTATCAAGGGAACAAAGAAATGAGCGCTCTCCTCCTTGTCCCATAAGATGAACTAAAATGGGGGAGAGGAAATCACTGCATTTTGTACCTGTCCAGAGCTTGTAGGAAGCCAATGAGAAATGCTGTGTTTGATTTGCCCTAGTAAAGAATCATAGAATCATTAGGGTTGGCAATGACCTTCAAGATCATTAAGTCCAACTGTCCAAGAATCCATCATGGAGTGATAATGCATTAGAAACACTTCAGGGTAGTGTCTCTCCCTTGCAGGTGATGACTGCCAGGGGAAGCAGATGTGCTGGCTCAGCAGAACAGGCTTTCTAACTCAGACTGTTTTTTCAAAACCTGTGGATCTCAAACAATACCGCAGAAATCATTTGAAGAATTGGAATACTTAATTAGATTATCCCTGCACTTTGAATGCATAGTCAGTAGTGTTGCTTAATGGCATTGATGAAACTTCAAAGGTGAAGTGTTTTTGTGGTCATGTTTGTATTTTTGAAGTCATGTTTGATCAGGGTATTTAGGTGTTTAGGTGTTTGGGGCTTTTTCTGTTTTGTTTTGGTTTTGTTTGGGGTTTTTTTAGGTGGTTTTTTTGTTATGGGTATGGTTGGACTCAGTGATGTAGGAGGTCCTTTCCAGCCATGAATATTTTGTGATTCTGTGAAGTAACAGTAACTGGTAAAGTATGAGGATCCAGGATTACTCTTTTACTTTTTTTTTTTTTTTTACTAAGAAACATTTAAAAAGCACCTGAAATGTACAATACAACAGAAACTACATAACGAGCAACAAGAGAGGTCACTATTAAAGAACATAAGTTCAATTTTATTTGGAATATCTTTGAATTGAAGAAATATTTCTGTTTCTTGAAAAAGAAAGCATGAAGCATTTCCAAGATGCTTAGCCATAAAAGGTCTTAGAGAATCATAGAATAATAGAATTGTTTAGGTTGGAAAAGACCTTTATGATCTTTGAGTCCAGCCATTAACCTAGTGCTGCCAAGTACACCAACAAAACCATGTCCCTAAGCACCTCATCTCTGTGTCTTTTAAATACCTTCAAGGATGGTGACTCTACCACTTCTCTGGGCAGCCTGTTCCCCTTTGCTGAAGAAATTTTTTCTGATACCCAATCTAAACCTCCCCTGGTGTCACTTGAGGCAGTTTCCTCTTGCTTTATCACTCGCTACTTGGGAGAAGAGACCAACACCCACCTGTGCCCTGCACAGCCACCCTGACAAAACCTGACGAAGATCAGTGCTTGCCAAAGACCTGATAAAGATCAACTTAGTGCCTTACAGCCCTTAAATGACTCTGTCCTGCTCTTTCCCCCAACTGATTAGAATGATCACAGTTCAGTGTCTACCAGGGTATAAATGGAGCACCACCAGAGAGATGATTCTTGAGTCAGTTGCCTGAGAGAAAGTGAGTTTTGCAGCCCTAGGTGGACCCCTCCCCTTGGATTGGGACACTATCCGAGGATACTTCTGAGGACTGAGTGAGTCCTCCCCCCACTTTGGTGATTTCTTCTGGGTATACCCTTGAATGAGCCCTCGCCCCCTTTTGGGTGAGTGATCCTCTTTCTGGATACCCTTGTGCGGGAAGTTTTCCCCTTTATAAGTGTGTGCACATTTTGGTTCATCTTTCTAGAAAGAATATTGCTTAAAGCTTAGGAATTATTTGTGTAAAAGTATATTTCTGACTGAAAACTGAACTTGTAATTCAATTTTGTCAGAAGGAGCGCCAGGTAATTTTTGGTTGTAATGAATTGGCATTTTGGGTAGCTGCTTCTGTTTTCTTGGTGCCTTCATGACACTATCTCACTACAACCTCCTTTCAGGTAGTTGTAGAGCAATAAGGTCTCCCTTGAGACTTCTTTTGTCTACGCTAAGCAACCTTAGTTCCCTCAGCTACTCCTCGCAACACATGCTCTAGACCTTTCACCAGCTTCTTTCCTCTTCTCTGGACATGCTCCAGGCCCTCAATATCCTTCTTGTAGTGAGGGGCCCAAAACTGAACCCAGTATTAGCAGTGCTGAGTGCAGGGGCACGATCACTGCCCTGCTCCTGCTGGCCACACTATTTCTGATCCAGGCCAGGGTGCCCTCAGCCTTCTTGGCCAGCTGGGCACACTGCTGGCTCATGCTCAGCCGCCTGTCACTGAAAAAAATGAGGTCGTTTTCTGCTGGGCAGCTTTCTGGCCACCCTTCACTGAATTTTTAGCACTGCATGGAGTTTTTGTGACCCAAGTGCAAGATGCAGCACTTGGCCTTGTTGAATTTCCTACCATTGGTCTTGGCCCATCCATCCAGCCTGTCCAGATCCCTCTGCAGAGCCTTCCTACCCTTGAGCAGGTCAACACTCCTGCCAAACTTGGTGTCTTCTGAAAATTTACTGAGGGTGCCCTCAGTCCCCTCATGCAGATAATCAGTAAAGGTATTAAACAAAATCTGCCCCAATACTGAGCCCTGGGGATCACCACTTGTGACCAGCTGCCAAATGGATTTAACTCCATTCACCACCATTCTCTGTCCTCACTCATCCGGACATTTTTTTAACCCAGCAAGGAGTACACCATTCCAAGTCATGAGCAGCCAGTATCTCCAGCGGAATGCTGTAGGAAATGGTGTCAAAGGCTTTACTAAAGTCCAGGTAGACACATCCACAGCCTTTCCCTCATCCACTAAGCAGGTCGCCTTGTCACAGAAGATCAGTTTCGTCAAGCAGGACCTGCCTTTCATAAATCCATGGGCTGACTGGGCCTGTCCTTTATGTGCCATGTGATGGAACTCAGGCTGATCTGCTCTGTGACCTTCCCTGGCACAGAAGTCAGACTGACTGGTCTGTAGTTCCCCAGATCCTTCTTCCAGCCCTTCTTGTAGATGAGTGTCACATTTACTAAACTCTAGTCAACTCTGAGCTCCCCAGTTTGACAGTATTGCTGATAAATGATTGAGATTGGCTTGGTGAGCATTTCCACCAGATGTTTTGATACCTCTGAGTGTGTCTCATTCAGCCCCATAGACTTGTGTATTTCTAAGTGGTGTCTAAGTCTTCACAGGGAGTATGTAAAATATGGACACTGGTGAGTGCTAGTGTGGCTGTGGGCATGACAATTAAAACAGGCCATGAAAATTGAATCTCTTAGAGATCTTGGAAAAAATAACTTTACCGTGCTCAATAGGTGAAAGGATTACTTTCCAGCTCATAAATAAGAGTATGAAAGTTCAGCCACACTTATGAGGAAGTATCAAAAAGTATCAAGTTTACAAGAAAAATCAAACAAACAAAGAAAAACCAAACCAAACCAACAAATAATTAAATAATAAAACCAAACAAACAAACACAAACAAAAACCCCCAAACAAACCAAAACAAAACGTACCAGATATCTCCAAAGCAACCATCCATCTTGGCCCATTAGATGATGGTGCTTTTCACCCACAAACTGGTGTGTGAGAAGAGCTTTCCAATAGTCACTATGTTCATCTGAAGAGCAAGGAATTCCTTCTGGAGGAATACCTTGAAGCTGAGGCCAGACATCTGAATATATGGAAGCCCCAAACTATCTGTTTTTCACATTAAGTCAACTGAAAGCTGAAGTGTCCTAAATCAAGCTGGTTTGAATGGAGAACTTAACGATGGATTTATGGACTTTTAGACATATACCTGAAAGCTTGACCAATTGTTTAAAAATAACGTTAGCTGGAAAATATTATGCAGTTCTTAAGGCCTCATGAGACCCTGCTCTACTTAAATTCATATCCCTGAACATTTTTCTAGTGGTGAGAACAAGCACCCACAGGAAAATGCAGAGAAGATCCTCACAGATTATTTAACTCACAGGCAGCACTGAATCGCAGCACTTTACAGCAGAGGCATCTTTGAACAGTCTTTCACAGTCATTGAAACACAGTGAAACATTTCCTTTCTGGTTGGATCATGGCAAACCAGAATATTTCAGTGTTATTTTTATAGGTCAGTGCCCATTCATTGTAGCTGGTGCAGATCCCAGTTACTGGAGGGCATCATGGGCAGGTGGTGAGGTACTCCTGTCTCAGCCTCTCTTAGAGCATATATCGTTTTGTGTATTGTCCACCGTGTTTGATACTCGGCAAGTTTAGGAATCGTTAGCACTTCATAATCACAGGGCAGTGGCAGGAAGGCTGTCTTTTACCTTGTGGAAGAGAAGGGAGCAGAAGCTAATTTTTCACATGCCTTTCTATGAATGGATAGCAAACACAAGTGAATAACCTTTTCAATCCTTCCTCCTTTCTATGTATATTTTTTTTCTATGAAAATGAACAGTCCTGAACTCAAAACATAGCCAGCTTTTCCTTTTCCCACAGCAATCCTCGCTACCGCAGTGTTTTAAGTGATGGGGGCTCTTTCATAAAACCAAAAGTATCTTTTCTTAATCAATCCATATTTTCTTCATGGTTTCTGAGTATTTTCATCCAAACAGGGTTGTAGAAAAGAAACTGTTGAGTTTCTAGTATTGTCTCCTTTTACTGATGTGTCATGAATGGGGGAAAGAATTCTTTGTCTCTGCTTTTGAAGAAGCTAGACTCGGTCTCTTCAATAACACCCCCTAAATTAACTGTCTAAAGATTTGAAAGAAGAGTGGATTCTAATAATACCCCAAGAGCTTAATATATAATCACTGGAACAGTGGAAAAGGTGAAGGATACATTAATGAAAGCTTCTATTTTGCATCAAAACAAACTATTTAAGCTGACAGCTGATGTTTCACAAAGTGAACTGGGGCTGCATTGTTAACAGTATAAAATGTGAGATGCTTACACCTGGAGATCAGTGGAAACTCTCTGCTTGTGTGTGCACAGAGTAGCTTAGCATGGGATGTGGGAGACTGGAGTTTTACCACGGTACTTGCAGCAAAATGGCTTTTACCTCCACTATGGAAATAGCCTTGGTTGGTGCCATTTGCAGGTACTTTTAGGTAGAGCTACCTTTCAGGAAGGTGAAAGGTTGATGCTTAGAACTTGAAAGACTTACCTGTCTTGCCACCTCTAAAAGAACATAGGATTTATCGTGGCATAGAAGCAAAGAGCAAACTACTTTACACCCTCTACTTCTCTTCTCGGTTATCAAATAGCAGATGTAATGACACAGGGATTGAAGACCCACTCCCTGTCATAGCTGTATTCAGGCAGGCAGCTGACCCATGGGATTTTGAGTCTTGTTCTATATGTAAATAGACCTCACTTGGATATGTGTTGCTTCCTTTTTTTTTATTTTTATGCTCTTTCTTAGACATTATTATATCATGCTTTTCCTTTTGTAACAGTGCAGAGCTTCATCCTGCAGGCTGCTGGGCATTTCCAGCAATGCTCTGGCAGCTTCCAATTTGGCTGTATGACTGTGGCATCTGAGAACTAAGTAACCTGGAGAAATGGGTCGTGTTTATAATGACTTTGCCTTTTTCACTCCTTTCTTGAGAATCCTGTGCCTATCTACCTACTCATGATAATAAAGGAATACAAAAACAGTAATGAAAGACAAAGAAAGCCAACAACCAAACCTTAGAAAGGACTTAACAGCATTCAGATTGGATCATTTCTCAGGCAGTTCTCTGGCAGCAGCAGTTTAATGTTAAGAGTGAGATTATCCTGAATATAAAGCCACTGTAGAGTGCAGCAGGCAAATGCCAGGCCATTAGAAAGTACCTGATTTGTTTATGGGATTGCAATAGCTCTGGCAAGTGCCAAGTAAAGTTTTCAGTTTGCACTGACTGTTGCCAGTTGTTGCTGGTGAGCAGGGTCAGCCAACCGCTAAATAATGCGCGTGCCATGGTGTGTTCACAAAATACATTTTTACAGACAATCCAATGAGTTAAAACACACATCTTGCTTTGTGTGTAAGCTTCTAGCTGATGTCATGCCTCCCTGAGCAGCCTTGCTACAGGGGACATGAACATACAGTACTGGGCTATCTCCCAATCCTCTTCTATATCATGTAGGCAGCAAATTGGCTGGCAGGCTGATTGTTCAATAAAAGTTGTTCAGTAACGGTAATTTTATTTTTTGTTTGTTTTGTTTTCACACTCTTATTGTTTTTTTTCCTCTGCATTCCTCTTTACTATTAAAGGAGAAAACACTACTATGCTTGTGCACTGATGCTTTTGTATAGACAGTATTTCTGTGTATCCTCCTCAGTCTTATATCTGCAAAGGTGAATGCTATTGCTGTAGAGTCCACTGCAATTTGCTGTTAGGACTTTTTAGTCAGGCCCTACAGCAGGGTTTTCAAAAGAAAAATCTTTCTTTTCTTTTCTTTTCTTTTCTTTTCTTTTCTTTTCTTTTCTTTTCTTTTCTTTTCTTTTCTTTTCTTTTTT
>JAAGNO010019808.1:0-11270 GCA_033439905.1 Ceryle rudis
TGGGGAGCCCAGAACTGGACGCAATACTCCAGGTGAGGTCTCACCAGTGCAGAGTAGAGGGGGAGCAGAACCTCCTTCCATCTGCTGGACACGCTCTTCTTAATGCACCCATGGTCATTACTCTTCTTAATGCACTTAAAGGTCATTGTTTGACATTAATGTAAACCCATTATTTAATATATATGGGTCCTTTTATTATTATTTTTTAACAGAGTGCTAGTGACCATAAAGTTCAATTGACTTTTTTTTTTCAATAAATAAATAAATCATTGGTGGTTTAAGTGGGGATACTTTTATCTGCCAATAAAAAGCTGAAAGAAACCTTTCAACTACAGTTCTTCCTCTTTCTTTTCCTCTTATCTCATTAAGCTTCTTACAAACAGTGTCCCAGAAGAAAAAAATATCTAGAGGTGGAATGAGCACCTCTATGTATGCTTAAGTCAAGGTTTACATTGATGAAAGAAAGGGGGTTTAAATGGGACGTGTGGTAAATTCTGCCCCTCAAGTGGAATAGGGATGTTATCCCAGGGGAACACAGGCTTGGTTTCTATCTTACTTGCACCAGGCATTGAAACTTCGGGGTCTTTGATGACACACTCATGCTTCAAGCAGGTGGAAGGGACAGCAGAATCAGGCTATTTTAAAAGATGGGAAACTTAAATCAAGAAAAATTGATCATGAATATGCTTGGAATAAGCTTGCCCTGCTTTATTTACAGTTGGGTGTTACAAAAAGAGTTTGCTTTGTAGATTTACATATTCTACCAGGAGTACATGATTAACACAAACACTAGAGCCCAACAGAGACTCAGCAAGAGTTTTGAGGAGATGGCCAGCTGCACTGTACCAGCGCATACCAGGTGTGGCTCCTGACTGCTTTCGAATGGTTTCTGACTGCTTCCTCTCAGTTTTCTTGTCTCCTTGATTTAAGGCTATCACTTGGCAGATTTTTATTTTCCCTCTAAGCATTTCAGGCCAGAGTCATTAGAGAGTAGAAAGACAAAACTTGGTTTGGTTACTGAACCTTTTTGTTTACCTGCCTCTGGAGGTAAGTCAATCCAACCAGAAAAAAAAGTCTCTTTTTCAAACCTGTGAATTCATTAAGGGAACTCATATGCAAGAAAAGCAGTGAAGGTGAACGAAATGTAAATTTTGCTAGCTGTGAAAGATTTTCTTATGTTGTTATAAGCATCAACAACTAAGACTGGATTTCCATTTGAGCTGGGTTTTTCTGCATCTGACTTCTTAAGTATGCATCTCAGGTTCTCTAAGGACCAGTGTTCAGGAAAGGAAATTTGTATCTAGGTAGGTAGGAGAATTAATGAAAAGCTTGTGAATAGGCATAGACAAGGTGTGCCATGCCACCGTAAAATTATAAGCTCCTTTGGGTAGAATTCCTTATGTTTTTGCTCTGCCACACATCTGGCACAGTTCTGATGGCATTTGACTAACATATATATATATATTACATGCACAGACCAAAGACACAAACACCATGAGAAAAGCTGGGCAGTGGGATATTCCTTTTTTCACCACCAACCCAGACAAGCACAAAGCAGAACCATCATTTCCAATTTTCTTGTCCTTTTAAAAGAAGCAATTAAAACCGAGAGTGACTTCACTAAAGGTAAATCTGCTTTCAGGCTAACCTCAGTGAATAGAGCCTAGTCCAGTTATTAATAAATTTCTTTATACAGTAATCAGAATAACAGATCTTTTATGTGCTGTGGAGTTGCTACATTAGGTGAGGTCAGAGGAGCTACTTCAAAAGCAGTGTTTTGGGGAGCGGGAATAGAGGGTTCCTACTGCACTGAACCCTGGCTTAACCAGTGACTGCTCCTTCAGAAACTCCTGGCTTTCCACCAGACAGCCAGAGGATACTCCTTGACAGTACAAAGAGAGCATGACATGTTAATATGCAAACTCATTTCAGAGGTGAGAACAGTATGATTATTTTTTACACTGCTGTTGCAATGCCATTTCTGGTAGCTGCATCGGGCAAACATGCAGGTGTTGTAGCTACACTGGTGTTATGGTGGAAACCCAGCTGTGATGGGCAGTAGGGAGGCAGGGAGGATGGACAAGTAACCCACTTAGACATGCATGCAGTGATAGTCCACTCTCGTGGCAGATTTCATGCTGTATTTTGCCATCCAGTTAATGGTGTAGTGGAAAGCAAATGTGGGCAGTAATGGGCACACGGCCTTGGGATAGGTTGGGGTTTCTTTTCAGTGGTATTTCTTCAAAATTGTTTCCAGTATTATTGGAATTTTTTTTTTTTTCCATCTCTCCTATGGGCTGGAAATAACTAATCCTAAATGTTACTGTAACCTAATTAAGAAGGTTTCGTTAAGTATGGGATCCCCTTTCCTGTATGCAGTATTGCAGACTAAGTCCCTCATCTTAGCCTGTTTGTAGAAAATCTCATTTGCCTTTTTGCTTTGTCTGCAGACTGAAGTGATATCAGACTGGTTTCTTTTCTGTGGACCTGAAAGGCCTCTTGCTCTTGCACATCAAAAACAATCAATTAATTTCTCTGCCAGAGTTGACTCACTGCCTAATGGGCCTTAACACGCACACGCTATATTCTTTTGCCACTAGAGTCCGGGTGGAGGTGGTAGTGTTATTCCATATTAGAGCTGTCTCCTTTCATCATAATGGATTTAATGCATTGTGGTATTCCTAGGATAACTCAGCTCTTCTTTAATATCATATTATCCTTGAAAAAAGCCTCTGCTAAGTAGAGATGACAACTTATGAGAGCTTTTTCTCATGCCAGGGGAGTCAAATTAGAGGAGGAAACTGCTTCAAGATTGTTTGGTTGGATGTGGAGCTTTCTGGCCTTGATTCACTAAAGCAGGAAAGCATTGTTTTAACTTTAGGCATACAAGTATTTGACTTCAGTGGATCTACGCAAGCCTGTAAGATATGTGCACATGAAGACTCTGGTTCTCAGAAATTACAACAACAAAAATTCCTCTGTGATTTCCTTTTCTTTCAGCCTACCTACCAACATTTCAGTTTATTAAACAACTCCTTGCTGTTCTGGCAAGTGACATGATGTACAGCTTGAGCCCCAGAGTCTTGAACCTGTGTCTGACTTGAAAGTATTTCTATTTCTGTGCTCAGCTCCACTTCACCTCCAGAGATCCATTCTTTTAGTTCACTCTTTTCTTTTTCTGTGCCTCTCCATTTTAGGAGCAGCTCTGAGATTTGCAGAAGCAATGCACAAAAACAAGACAGTTCTTGTAAAAATTAGGTTTTCCACCTTGCCACAGTACAACACTTAGCAAAATAGGCTACAAAATTATTTTTTCTTAATTTTTTTTTTTTTTTTTTTTTTAGCTTACAATAATGGGGAGAATGGAAGAAGATGTTAAAGACTAGGCAGCTCCTAGGACCAGCCTTTTTTGACAAGCAGCTGGTTTGAAAGTAATGGGGCTAGTAGCCTCATGCCATTTACTTCAGTGGGTCTGATTCTACCACGACATCTCATTAATGCCACACCAAAATGCATGAAACATTTTGCTGTCCTCACATCTGCCCTTCACACATGAGAATTTTTTTTTATGTGGCTGAGGAGCAGTTCAGTATCTTGCTACCATGAGATGGCAAATATAACTCTGGATAGATATAAATTGTGAGAGGATAATTGCAATAGCTTCCATATGTGCTTCTGATGTGACTGGGCAGTCTTTAGGACAATACTGAATTTAATTCTGTGTTCAGAACGTTATCCTGTGAAGTTCTCCTGTGTCAGCCAGGGTGATCTGAGAACACATCAGCTTTACCAGTTTGCTCTGAATAAGGGTGACAGCAGCTCTCCATAGACCAGTTACACCTTTGGGCCTGTCTCCTGAATGCTGCTGCACTGGGTAGACATTTAGTGAGCTAGAGGTGTGAAAATTTGGGCTACAGTATTTTCAGTGTTGTTATAGAGAGAATAAAGCTTTATATTTGAGAACTGTGGGGATTTGTGAGTGCCAGTGTAAAACATTTCCTGTGGATGGTTTTAAACTCATTGTCGTTCACTTACTGATTAATCTGTGCCAGCTGAAACAGGGAAAGGTCTAGTGACAGAAATGGTGAATACATTAGTAGCTGCCACCTGTTATCCTTCCTTTATTATCCTGCATGGCAAGGAAGTGATCCCCTATCTCACATCAAGATCTGCAGTGAACTCATTTCTACCTCTTCCAGATAGTCTTGGAGAGATCCTAACTGCATCTGCAGAGGCCCAGGAGAAGAGTCTCGACTGAAGGATGCTGTAAGTAAATGTTCACAAAAAATAAAAATACTGACGTATTTCTTTGATATCAGTAACTTTTCCCATGGCCTGGATTGCCTTGTTCCGTGTCTCCAATGTACTTAACTCTGAACACTTAAAGTGATGAGATGTTTGATATTCAATGTAGGTGAGTTCAAGGCTAAATCTAATGGGCATTATCCTTCTATCAGAGGAAAAATGGACAGCAAGACTAGCCCATGGTGATCTTTCCTGGCATGGAACTACTCTATCTCAACTCTTGGTACTTTTAACAGATATAAATAGTTGACACAAAGATAAAAGAATAGCAGAGATTTGCAGCAGTTGCTAACTTTAGCCATCACTACCTTTTGCCATATCTGTATCCCTTTTGTAATCTATGTTTGTTAACTCTAGCATTTACTAAGCAACCTCTAGTAAGTAAGTCTGTTCAAGGTCAGGACCTCTGAGTATTCACGGGCTGGAGCAACAGGTGCCCATGAGAGCCCAAGACACCCAAATGGGTAAAGGGAGGCCCTTGGTCTACCCTACAGGCAAATGAGGCTTTCCCAAGGGCAACATGGAAAGGGCATCTCTCTGGAAATGTAACAGAGCAGAAGCCTCAATGCTTCTTCTTCCTTTTTTCAGCTGGTCCTGAAGAAAGCTTCAGGCTCAAATGAGGCTGTGAGGACTGGGAAAGGCATTCCTAGGCATCAGTGAAGAGCTGCTAGGGGAGAGGCTGTATCACAGGCATACAGGGACACCCTGCAGCCAATATCAGTGAGCATCAGCATCCCAGAAAACATTTTTCCTGTCATGGTGTAGTCTAACAGCTGAAACCAGGCTCACTATACTTGGAAGTTCTCTGACAAGTAATTTCCTTGTGTTCCCTCTCTAGAAGTTCTTTCAGATAGAATAGCCTAATGCTCTCAGTTAACATGTAAGCGACTTATTCAACCAATCTCTAATCTCCCAAGAGCCCTATAATATTGCTACAAAGCTCAAAAAAATATTCCCCAAGGCTTATGAGACAGGTTTCAGAATAAAAAATTTTCTCAAACTGTCTTCCCCTTTTTCTCTCAGAGTCAGCTCAAGCCTGAGTCCAAATGAGATATGACACTAATCACCAGCTCCTAGGAACTGAAACCTTTTCCCTCTTCCAAATACACCAATCCCTATTTGCCTACTAGCCTTTTCTCTTGCACAGGAATCTCATCTGGAAATAATTGGCAGCCTGCACAACTTTTGCTTCTGCAGCTGTTAGCCCTGAACTTTCCTGATCAGACTTTGGGAAGTATTCATCTTATCACCAATCCAAGTAGTATTTAAAAACAGCAAATGCATATTTAAATTCCAGAGAAAGGTAAGGGTTTGGATTCTAAAACATGATTTTCTGCTGTAGATCTTCTTATATGTTCAGAGTTATGTGAATTCAACATGACCTGCATATGGTCTTCTTTAGGAGAGATATTGGAAGCTCAAGGTTCCAACAGGCCTTGATTAATTCACTTTGCAAAGGACTAATCCAATCAGGCACCCCAGGAGAGAAAACACAGGAATATATACTGTCAGTGAATAGGACAAAGATAACATAAAATCCATCCCGGTAGTAGAAATAATGCCAATGCTGATGATAGGCAAGAAAATCAATATTGGATAACACTGAGCACTATACTACTCCTACTTTAGGACTGTCACTGAGTCATGAGTCATCTCCTTCCATCAGGAGTGAATGCTGAAAAGGTATGAGGGTAAGGAGGGAAACATAGCATTGAAAAGACTTGAACATGGCTGTCTTCTGCATGTGCAATCTGCAGGTCTTCTCTGCTCAGACTTGGCCTATGCTTTTCCCTTGCCTCAAACTAACAGACCTGGACATAGGCACCTTGTTCATAATCCCGCTCTTCAGACAGATTTTTCTAGTCTGGGGAAACAGATTCAGTTATTCCTCTCTACCTCAGGCTGAGCTGTCAGCTGCTGAAGCATTTCTTCTTTGAATGTAAATTCCTTGAGGTGGTGCTTTATGTGGCTTGTAAATGATCATTGAAAGTACAAATTCATAAAACAATAAGAGTAAGTGCTTTGTCTTCTATCCTGATACTTCTCTTTTTACATCAGCATGTTTGTAATCCAATGGGTCACACTGATTGATGATGAGAGCATCATGCTAGGATACATTTGACTTTTCAGCTTGTCTAAGTGAATCTTTAGAGCTGGATCAAATAGGAGCAACTGTAAAGACAAGTCCAAAGCAACACTCAGTTATGTTTACAACTCTAGCAAAATATCTCTGCCACCATATCCCCCGGAGCGTAATGCACAGAAAAAATTTGCTTTGTGAAGATAGAATCATGTACAAAACACCCATCCCAAATCTTGTGACTCTCCTGCCTCCAAGAATGCCCAGATCTCCAGCGTAACCAATAAGTTTTAGAGTTGCTTGTGCAGTAACTGTTTGCACAGAAGTGTTCCAGAATGAAATGATTTGCAGATACATAGGAGACCAATAAATTTTGTGTTTGTCTGTCTATATATAAACCCTTCCTTTGCCAAGCACTCCTGTGGCGTCACCAAACACAGAAGGGGGTCAAATGCTACTACTCAAGTACGTAACATCATTATGGGGTCTTGTAGGACTAATTGCATCTTTTGTATCTTCTGCACTTCAAGTAGCTCCTATGCAAGACATGTGACATCCTTACTTCTTATGGCTTGGACCTAAGGGTGCATGGGAGGGAGCATGTACTGGCTCAGGGAGATGAAGCCTCTCCTTGCTGACATCAGGAAAGGGTGCTCAAGGTCTCCAAGGCTTTAGGGGGACACATCTGGGAGGTAGGTTTCACCAAGAGCTCTGGGGTTTAGCTACAAATGTGAATGTCTGTTGGACCAGCCAGGAGCACTGCCTCCCAGTGCAGCCCTGCCTCCACTCTGCCTGAGCCATGAGCTTCTGGTAGGCAAGCATGGACAGGAACATACTTTTCTGTCATTCAGGTTTACTCTGATCCCACTCATGTAACCTGGAACAATGCAAGGTCCTTGTCAAGTAGCCCCTTGAGGTCAGGGTTGATTTCAGGGGAATCTGGAGCAGCAGCCAGAAGACAGCAATTTCCTATTGCATTTTGGCAATGGAATTACTCCGCATTTTGTGCCCTCCTGCTAATTAAAAGACAACTTTTTTTCACTTTTATTTATATTTGCAGAAGTTTTCTTTTGGGAGACTTGTTATATTTAGTTTGTCTCATCATTATCATCACCCTTATTATTCTTATAGCCCTGAGTTGTTAAAGGAAACAGCCCTTTGCCCTGTCTGTTCTCACACCTGAGTTCTTAACAAAGCCCTATGTTTGAAAACAGGCTGTGCCCTTTTAAAATGTGGTGATATAATTGATACAAGAATGTAAAAAAGCCTGAAAATGCAGTGATGAAATGATAGTCACCAAAGTCTGCAAAGCAGAGATGGTACTAGTAATCACTTAAATTAAGAAAGAATTCCTTGGGTCTAATAAAGCAATAGTAGACAAAGAAAAAAGCTTCATGCTTTTACTGGTGTATTTCACAAAGTGCGGTTTTGTTCCTAAAGTTTCTGGATAAAGTTTGAGGTCACAGCTCTGGTGAGCCTTAGGTTCCCAAAGACACAATTCTTTTTTCCCTTGAGGGAAAAAAAGCCAACAGAAGACACTGTTGAACCATTAGATCAGTGCCCAGATCTAGCTAGGCTTTGAAAAAGGAAAGTAAGCAGCAACATTAGCCTTGAAAAACCCCTGTTTAAAAAAAAGTCAGATATAACAGGATAAGGATAAAGGCAGCAGTGTGAAAAGATTTCAACAGAGAAAAATGAATCAAATGTCCGACATGAAAATGCTGGTTAAAAATAAAGATAATAATGGAAAGATGGCTAGGATACTGAAAAAATAAAAATACACACCAATTTGAAAAGGAAAAACAATTCTTACTGAATTAAACTGGGGCTTTTATAGCATTTCACTGCTTCTAGATTTGCAGAAATATTTCTGTACACTTCAAATCCCCTGCTATTCATTGTCTTCTGTGCTTGATGAAAATTGAAAAGACCATATAAACCTATCAATAGGGATTTTTGCATGTATTTCCTAATTCTCATTTTACTCTGTGTCAGTGAATTGTATAATCAGGATATTTCATCTGATTATTTTTTTCTCAGTCACTACATTTCAAATCAAGTTTGGTCTGCACTTTGTGATTTTCTTTTGGAGGTCATTCAAAGACAATATCAACACTGTCATCTCATTTCATTCTTTGAGGAGAATCTATTTTGTCTGAGCCAACAGAGATCTCCCACTAAGGTATAATAGAGAAGAACATTGTCCTACTGTGATTAAAGCTGTGCTCAGGGCAGCAGTTCCATTTGGCAAAGGATTTTGAGACTTTAACCTTTATCTTCTGCTCAAATTGCAGTTTCCTCCTCCTTCTCCACCACCAAATGTGTGAGTTGTCTTTGAAATAAGAGAAAAGCAAAACAAAACAATATTTTCAGATAGGTTAATAATCTTAATTTATTTTTCTTGAGATGTAGTTAGCACTGAATGAGAGTTTTGTGAAGCAGACGAATGTTCATGTAACCAAGCAGTGTCCCTGGGAGAGGACCTACGCTGTGGGCTCTATTTGCCTAGTTTACCACCAGTTTATTGTCATGGTTGTTGGGACACTGAGTCTTCCCATTGCCTTAGGGCAGCGTGGCTTTTCAATTGCAGTGTTTCTGTGTTCTGCAGCTTACTTCAGCCCGAGATAGGAGCCCCCGGGGCACTTATCCTCCTTTTAGAAACCCCAGGGAAGCTGGTTCGGCTCTGCAGCTGAGTACCTGGGCACTGTTAAATCCTTGGCACAATTGTGCGAGAGCTATCAGGGCTGCCCGGCTCTCTGCCTGGAGTTTTCCTCAGACAGAGGTGACAGGGAAGCGGGAGCCTGCAAGACCTGGATGCTGGGTGAGTGAGTCAGCTGCCTCGGGGAATGCATTCTTCTATGTGCCCTCTGAGTATATGTAACAAAACGTCGAAATTATACCTAAATGAAACCCTGCCTGATTTGCCATAGGTAAATTGAATGACTGTATCTTTCATACTATTTTACTTTAAAATATTGAAAAGGCAGTGAAAAAATAATTCCTGATTCTCTTTCAAAACCTTGTTTTGGCCAAGTCAGATCAGTTTTGCAAAACATTTTGTATTTGATGAAACTGACCATTCTGATGGCATGACAAACTGCCAAGTTTTGGGGTTCAGCTTGAACTGCGGCTCTGAAAGCCACAGAAAAATGCCATCAGTGGAAAATCCTGTAGATTTCTGTTTCTTCCATGGGATTCATATGGACTGTGTGAGGAAAATGGAGCTCACTTTGTATCCGAGTCTAGGGGTTTGATTTACCTCTACAAAACCCTTGCAAATGTCTTTGGAGCCGTGTGGGTTTAAGTCAGTCCAGCAGGACACAGATTGTTCTGGCCCCTGCCCAGGAAAGCATTTAAGCACATGCTTAACTGAAACCATGCCATTAGACCCTTGTGGGCTGCACAGCCCAGGCGGCTGAATGGGACTTTTCTGCCGCGTCTGGTCCTGGGGAGCACATCTGGGGAACAGATTCAGTTGCATGAACTGTTACACTCCGTGCAGGTAGGGCTGCAGTGCAGTCTCAGTCGGGGTTGTCTCTAATGATGTACATGTATATCACCTAGCATAATGGGGCCACGACCTACCCTAATAACTACACACGCACATACAGAGCCTACATAAGAAGAAGGTTGTTTAAGTTGTGGTGTAAAAGCACATAGAAATAACTTGTGGCATAACCGGACTGAAGTTACTTAATCCACTGCCAGAGGGCAGAAGAGGTGTAGTGTAATGGGGTAATTTGTCTTTAGCCAGGGCAAATGAGGCTCTAATACTAGGAGTCTGCCTGCCTTGAGGAAGCTGAGAAAGGCTTTTCATTGCCTTTTCTTTTCATAAGCAACTGAGAACATTAAGCCATTTAAGAATAATGCCACGTTTTGTCCAGAAGAATGTCAGATAAGTAATTGTATTGTGTAATATGCTTTATTTACTGTAGCACTTACTGCCTGTACCACTTTATACTCAAACTTTTTCAACCTCAGATTACTAGGTAAACACTGGCCATGTCCTTTCCTCTCTGAGATGTTGGTCTTCTAATGAAAACTACATTGCTACTTTGCCCCCAGCTGCAGCAACACAGATAAAATCAAAAGTGAAGTCATAGTGATCCTGTTGAGATCTAAAATTAATTAATGCCAAATTCACAACTAGTTCTTAATCCAAAGGCTTTTCAGAGTGAAAAGGTTTGGTTTTGGTTTTTTTTGGTTGGTTGGTTGGTTTTTTTTTAATGTCATAATGATATCCCTTGTGTCCTTGAAGCACCAAGAACTCAATTACAGACCCATGAGTCATTGAGGCCTTCCTGGATTCTAGTTGTCACATGGACCAAAGGATAGCACGTGTTCTTTGACAAAAGATCTTGTTTGGAAAATGAGTAATTGGCTGATAGGACCTGATCCCAGGAGCTGATTTATGGTGATTTGTGGATACCACTTCAAGTTATGGTCGTGGCCTGCTTAGGTACAAGAGTCATCTGAGTTATAAAGCCCTTCCAGTCAAATAATGCTAGTTATCCTTCAGAGATGCTCTCACTGTTCACAAACTGTCACGGTTTGGACACTAGGCTGGACTTGATGATCTCAAAGGTCTATTCCAGCCTCTATGATAATTCTGTGTAATTCTGTGGTTTAGGGTCAGGGCAGCCCCTTATACCAGTAACAGATGCTCTCTGTTAACCCTCCCTCCCCAAAGGGGAAGAGAAAGGGAATAAGGGAGAAAGACTGAGTGATTAGGAAAGGAAACTAGAACAGCTTTAATGAAAATAGTAATAATAAAAATAGAATACGTACCAATATATACAAAACCAGTGTTGAACCCAACCCCCCTGATGGTAATTACATCACTGTCACCACTGATGCTGTGGAGCAGGCACCAGGGGAGTCCCAG
>JAAGNO010019808.1:11370-32365 GCA_033439905.1 Ceryle rudis
CTGTCTGTGAAAACAGGCTGCTAACTTCAGACGGTGCAGTTAGTTAGAAGAACTGAGCTGAAAAGTAAAATCACTGAACAGAATTAAACCAAGACACAAACATACACAGCCCAATCTTCCATTGCCTTACATTGTATGCAGCTTCCTGTTTGCTGGGAAGTAATAATTTGAAATGTCCCAAAACCAGAATGAGATGTTGTGCCTTTCACATTGCTATAAGGGCTTTGCAATACAATGGACAGTATCACTAGAATAATTTTTGATTGGGTACAGAGACCTGCTGTTCTAAACCCCTACTGTGGCATAATGGCACTCAGCAAGTGCAATCACAACTGGGAAGCTCTGTGCTAATAAAAATGGAATCTAGGGAACAGGATGAAAGTATTAAAGACACAATATTTTTTTCATAGTTTGATTTCAGCAGGGGACACAGGTGCCCTTTTACTCTCCCAGGATCCTTCTCATTTTGTTTTAATATTCAGTAGATGGCTTGTAGAGTTAGGGTTGTCATCTTGGCTGTTACAAGGAAATGTCAGCAGCGAGTCTGAGAAATTCCCTGTTCGCTCACTGAATCCCAGACCCAGCTGCCTGGAATTGGCTGGAGACGTTTTTAGCTTTTGAAATTAATAATTTGAAAATGATGCTCCCCCTGCTCGTAATGACTTCATTCTGTCTTCAGAAGTAAAAGAAACTGTTCAAAACAGCAGTTGCTACATCAAAGTAGGCCTCATTAAGTGATATTGTAATGCACAAGCACAGGTACTGGTGTCACGGATGCTATTTTATAACTACTTAACTGCAGAAGTAATGATACAGCAGAAGGTGGGAGTGAACATTAGCAGCGATCTTTATTCTGCTTGATGTTTCCAGGTTATATCAGATTTTCTCTTTGTTTTATATTTGCTGCAATGTACTACATTAAATCTCAAGAGCAAAAATTAACAGCAGCTACTGTCACGTGCACAAAATGTAGAATAAGTTGTGGGCTTTTTTTTACAAGGACAAGTTTCTAAAAAATAATATTATGCCATGCCTTCAAAAATGTTGTAAGCTCTCAAACTGGGTTCAAGCCAATCTGTTCCGTGAAGACTTGGTTAAAAGGAAAACATGAAGTTGCTCTTTTTTTTTTTAATTAATTGCCTTAAATTAGGAGGTAGTGTTGAAGAGAGTGTTTCACATTTAACACATCCTTTGTGCAGATACAGTAACTCCTTGCCAATGCACTGTATTAAAGACATTGTTTTATAATGAGATGTGAAGCAAAGGGAAAGACATTTGCAGAGGTTATGGGAAGAAGACCTGAAAGGCTCACATGGAATTTCAGATTCACATCAAACACTGTGAGCAATAGAAAGTTCTTTATGCATATTTCACAAACAGCCAGTAGCTCTAGTTTTCCAGTGCCCTGGGTTACGTTTTAATCCAAAGGCATAACACTCTCACTGTTTAAATAGATGATCAATCAGAAAGGCCATTCTTGGGTTCACTTACACTCCACATAGCCATGGTCAACCATTCAGTACCTTTGACCTGACCTTTGAACGGGAAAATACAAAGACAGCAACAGCCGGGTTTAGAAAGAAAAGCACCTAACAAAAAGGCAGAGAAACATTTTCATAACAATGGGAACTGTTTCATAAAATGCCGAATACAAGCTAGACATAGAAATTTGCCTGTAATAGGATGAAACTGTTAAAAGTGTTAGTCAAATTTAAGGAAAGTCTTAATATGCAGCAGCTGCTGAAAGCAAAGGCTTGCAGGGGTTAAATTACAACCATGAAAAAATTATTGGGTTAATTACTCTGGCATGTGATAGAGACTGTCTTTCTGTTGTGGCTGTGCTAGGAGACTGCCTTTGCCATTTTTAAAGGTAATGTTCTTGATCTGAAATTGAAAATACTACATACATGCAGCACAGAAATATGGAGGTAATTCAATAGGTCACATATTGGCCAGCTTTTCTTAAATCAGCACTTTGAAATGAATGTGTCTTTCAGATCTGGCATGTGTTTGTTATTTGTGTGGTTTCCTAGAGGTATTGTGATTAAAATACCTGTTTGCCAATTGCCTCATTTGTCTTGGTTTATCAGATTACAAGATTAAATTACAGTCTTCCAACCTTTAAGGGAGTTCAGATGTAATTCACTTCTCTCTCTCTCTCTCACTGAGATTACATTAATTTCTAATTCTGTGAGTAAACTTTAAATTTATTTAATAGAAAAGTAATCAAACTACCTTTTATAAATGAAATATATAGGGAATTATACAATAGATGTTTTTGTCACATGAATCTTTGTATGGATTTGGAAACTAGCACATTTTATTGTATGTGCTGTCTTCATGAATTTACTAATTCTAGAAACAATTATATCATCAGCTTTTTGAAAACTGGGGTCCAAAATTACTTCTACCATGTAAGAAGGGAATTCAGCAAAAAGTTCAATAGGGCACATTTCTTGCAATGCTGAAACATTAATTTTTATCTCTTAGCCCTGTTTCTGGGAAGCATGTGATGATACTCTCTCGATTATATGTAATTGATTTCTACAGCTGGAATCCCACCCCCCCCAACCACCAAAAAAAGAAAAAAGGAAACAAGAGTAAAAACACAGGAATGCTGCAATGCACATAGTAATTTAAGATTCAGTGCTATGACACTGAAAGAGACTGGTGAGGAAAAAAAAAAAAAAGCAGGTTAATATAAATCTTCTAAAAGTCATCTTCAATGAGCACTCAATGTTCATGTTTTACATCAATACATATTGTTGCATTTTGGAAAGGATTATTTACTTCTTGCAACATATGGACTCTACTTTTATCTCTGTTATTATATCCATGAATATCTATGCTTTATGAGATATATTTCAGGATCTAATATGCAAATTCTCTGTTTGCACCCGTAATTAGATAGCAGAGTCGCTTCACCACCAGCCTCCCCAGGGTTAGTCCATTCATAAATACCAGCTTGTGCAAACATGCCTGTATTTTTTCATTACCTTTACCAGCCGTTTTGAATATTCATTCATTTTCCTTGAACAAACAGATAAATCAGTGTTATAGATACAATATTTTTATTCCTCTCTGTCTGCTCAGTTTTGCCACTGCCTGCCTCTTGGCCTGGGGTTTGGGTAGTGCAGGTGCAGGAACGAGGAGAGGCTCTTTGCTCCCAGCCCATGCCTTGCAGTGTCACCAGCACCAATTTTATGTGGCCACTTCTCTGGGGCACCCTGATGAGGACAGTGGGGACAGTGACACGCAACCCACAGCCCCCTCCTCTCCATACCAGCACCCTGTTGAGGTTGCTCCTGCAGCAGCTGGCCACGGACACCCCTGGGTGGTGATCCCCTGCAATGCCTCCTGGGCTGTCCCTCACTCCTTCTCATTGCCATTGTGAGCTGCCGATGAGGGCATCGGTGCCCTAGCTGAGGGGGGGTGATGTATGACAAATCACCCAGGCACCTGTGCATCCCTGGGAGCACCCCACACGATGTACAGTGCCCGGCTGTGCACCGGAGCAGGGGCACAACCTTGGCAGCCTCAGCAAACAACAGGGCAACACAACTTTGTTTTGTGGTCTGCGTGCTCAGAGAATCTCTGACAACCCTGCCCAAACAATCCTGTTGAACAAAAATGCAAACAACTTCACGCACAGGAGGTCTTCTTTAAAATGCCTTTCATTTCTAGAAGGGGAAAGATTTGGGATCTGGGCTGTGGTGAATTAACATGCTGACCTTTTATCTTGAGAGGCCACCGATCTTTGAAGACAGCCCAGTTCTTGAATGAAATTACTTTGGGTGGTCCTGATCTGCTTAGGAAAGAAATTTTTTTGTTGTGCTGAAAATAATGGTATGAGAGTACACAGACATAAACACTGAATTCAATCTCTCTGCAAAGCAAGGGAGAGGGCCTTAGGCCAAAACAGAGGTGCATTAATGAGCTTGCATCAACCAAAAGAAATGACTAAGTACCTCTGAGTTATATTGGTATTAAATGAGATTGTCATGTATGGCTCTATTGATTTAATGTAATAGAAAATGCACAGCATGATAAAATAAGGTATTAACATTCTTCTATCAGCCAAAAGTAATTTTCAAGCACGAATATATTGTGAATGTATGAAATTGAAACTCACAGACAAACTCTGGGAAAATTACTCTTATTATTGGCAATTTCAAATAAAAACAGGAATAATGATGTGTTTTATGTCTGTGTTTGCAAAGCTCTCACCAGCAGAAACCTGTCAGTGCCACAGACTTGTAACAAGTTAGAAATAAGAAACTTTGTAGTAAAACCCCAGCCTTCCTTATATCCAGCTCTCCAGAAAGAGAGAGTATTTAGGAACTAGGAACTTCTGGGACACGGTGCAGATCTTTGCACAACCCAAACTGCCTTGCCCTGTTGTTAGACATTGGGGGTTCTTGTTGTGTTTCCTTGCCTCCTCTTGCCATGATGGCTCTGTAAAGCAATACCACCTGATCACATTACTTTCTGTTACCATATGTCACTTAAAACCCAAATTTTAGAAAACCTGAGCAGTACAGCAAGCCCACTGTCTTCTCAACCTGCTTTGACATATGCAGGAGAAGATTTAAAGCTGTCAGGTTGTTGGATGGTTGCCATGGGACTGCAAAGGCAGGAGAAAGAAATCCCCAGGCAAGATGCAGATGGACAGCTGGCTGCAATGGCTGGGCTGACCTGGTTCTTAACATACCCAACTGAGAAAGTACCCCTGCAGACCTCGTTTAATATTATTACCTTTAAGCCTTATTTACCTTGCCATTTTGGGCAACTTAGATTAGGAAATGAGCATAGGATATTAGTCTAAATCAACACGCAGACAAACAGCTGAAGTGGCTGAATTGCTGTCTGAACTCATTGCCTGACCAGAGCAAGTTAAAGTCGTTACCCTGGGGTAAATATACAAGGCAATACATGTGGGAACTGTACATGTGTGACCTTGCCATGTCTGCTTTCTATTTGCCTAAACACACATGAAACTGTCACTGGTGCTCCTGCTTTGTTTGACCTCTGTGCTGTTTGAACTATTTGTCTTGCTGGTTGGAAATTTTCTGAGCAAAATAGACTAATTGGCCTTGATTAACAAGCATCTGGTGTGAGTACAAATGGTTATTTGAGCAATAATGAGAAAGAACATGGGGAAGTGAGTTGGCAGCCTAATTTCTGGCAATTGATCCGTTCCCCATCCTCAGGCTGATGAATTCCTTTTTCTGGCAAGGTGGGGGAGGTGTTTCTCTGCAAGCAGCCTGTAATCCTGGATCTTTAAAACCACACTGCTTGGCATGCTTTCCCATTTCCTTGCAATACAAATGAGAGTCTTCAGCCTGGACCTCAATGGTACGCCCAGCGTGAGGGCATGTGAAATTGGACTCTTGTTTGCAGTCATGCTCTTCAGTGAAGATGCTAACTATTGCAAAAGCAGGAATAGTTTTCACCTTATCTTTGTACCTGATTTTAAGTCTGTGTCATGGCTGTTTTTAAATAATGCTTAAAACACATGTGCCTTGGGTAATTAAACCTCACAGTTTAAGATTATAGAAGTAAATATATAAATATATGTCATATATAATATATATACACTTTATATATGTTATATATAAATATATAAATTTCTGAACCTTCCATCTACATAGGTTCAAAAATATATTTCTTATTTCGTTTAGCTGGGTGCATTTTTTCATATTGCTTCAGAGGGGAAACAGGTTTCTTCTCTCACATATCCACAAGTACATAAAGTTGGGTTTTTTAAATTTTTTTTCAGTGGAGTCACTGTATATAAAAGTTGTATATGTTCTTTGTGGGGAAGACAAACCTCTGCACTGCGTTAAACTTATATCAACTTGTTGGAAGGTATGACATAGAAATAGTGTGGTATATTTGTATTAAACCTGGTAATGTATTCAGCTAGTATATGTGTATGAAACTGGTCACCTTTGTCAGACAGTGTGACTTCAAGATGAGGATTCTTACTGAGAGTCAGTTTCATTCCGAACATCCTATTCCAGTATAGGCTACCAGTACAGGCTACCAGGTGCTAGCTGGCTGCATTCCCCCTCTTCTCTACAACAGAGGCATAGAAAGATACACTTGAAAAATTTCTCATCTTTTGTTGAGTGGAGCACACAAAATCCTGAGGTCTTTTTCAGAAATGCTGGCATTTTACAAAATGGGATGATGATTTGATTTCTTAATGAAAGCCAAAACTAAAAATTTTAAACCTTGGCACTGATGAGGAAAAATGATGTTTTTTCTAAGCTGTCAGCATTTCAGAGCTGAAACACATCTCCCTGAGCAGCACTGATCTCAATGTGCTCCCACTTACAGAGTCATACCTTTCATTATGGGCCAGCAGACCCATTATGTATCTGAATTACATTTTTGTAGCTGCACAGGTTTGCCTTTTTATTCTATTTTTCATCCAGTCTAGGGTTTTGCAATGTGCATTTATAACACTGTTAATAAACACATCTTGAATTTCTGTTTGATTTACTTCCAAATATAGATAAGAAGTTAGTTTGAGGTGCTACATGGGAGATACTGCTATGGAGGGAATGGCAAAGTCCAAGCTTCAGCAGTTACCATGTATTATGCTCAAAATACTCAAAAAAATATTGATTTTTATCATAATCACTTTGAAAATAAAATAATAAAAAAAATCTCTGAAAAAAAGCTGTTTTTCAAACAGCTAATGAATCCTGAGTTAAAACTTTCAGGTTTAGCATGTTTGCAATACAGTCTGAAGAGGATTGGGTTGGCACAACGCTGTGCATGCTGCCATGCATTTCTTTAGGAACACTGCTTTAAAAAGCAAACTTTAAAACAAACTTTAAAAAAGCAGGTGCAGAAATTAAATATAATTGTATAAAATTCCAGTAACTGGAACTAAGAGCAGATTTTCATTCCACTCTCCTAATTTTGGCAAGATTAAAGCAAATTAAGCTGCATGGAATAAACACAGATATGCATTACTCCTACAGATGCTAACCATGGTGCGTGTCTTTGTTGAAGCATTTCTTTAATTACTGCATTGCATAAATTAGAAATGGCAACTAGTTTCTGTCAGGAAGCAGATAAATGTGGAGGTTATCAGTATCCCTGCGAGCACTGAAGGGCATCTGATGCGGTATGCATTTGCACAGAGTGCCCCAACTGGAACATCTGCCTTGGCACAGGGCAGCCGTTGCTGCGTGTTGGTAAACCAGCCTGAGATGAGCTTATTAATGTGTGCTAATTTGATACTGACTTAAGGTCTCTTAGTTTCTGTGCTACAGCTTTATAAATATCTCCATTCTACTGCCATCCTTGTGCTCTATGGAAGAAGCTGACAAGTAGCAGTTCCAGTCCGCACAATGATAAACTCAAGTATAAAATTGCCATGATAACATTTAGTCATGGTAGGCCTACAAGAGACAAAAATGTGCTTCTGTGTTTGGGAGATTGCCAGCTGTGGAAGGCAGAACTGTCAAGATAAAATATCTAAGGAATGAGGTGTTTAAAAGAGAGTAGGGGATATCCATCTTTCACTAAGATACATTAGGAAGCCATTAAGGAAGAGGTAAAGAAGTTTATAGAAGAATTTGCTGGAGACAAAAATGTGCAAACCCTACCATTTGAGCCTGATAATTGACAGAGCAGCACATCTGCAGCAGCTGAAAGATGCCTTTTTAAACAACAATTCACTAAAGGGATGGAGAGTCTTGGAATTGAACTAAATGGATCACTTCAGAAGCAAGCATTTTGGGCCCTTTCATTCACTCTGCCTCTTGCCAGTCAAAAAGCAACATTAAGGCTTTTCAAAAAGAAAAACCTTTCTCTCTAAATTCCTTCTCAAAAGGCCTGCGGGTGTTTCTCAGTCTGTTCTAAACTGGAGATCATCAGCATCCACCTGGTAACTGCACAGAAGCAGAATATGGGCTTTTGTATATGCAAGACTTTCCTTAGCATCCTTTCCTACCCTGCATAGACATGATACATTAATTAATTTACTTATGTGTAATTAATTGTTTATACATATATGCATATGTATAATACAATGTGGCAGAGTGCAAGGTCTCCTTTAGTCAGCAGAGAAACCCATGCAGATAAAAGAGATCTGCCCCTCCAGCCCCTGTCTGCCCACTGTCTCCTAATTCCCATTCTTTTTTAGTTCTAGCAATGCAAGTCCCCTACTACCACACCACCATACTTTTAGTCCATGGATTTGGAGCCATCATATTTGATTTCTATTATTTCCTCTAACAAATCCCAAGTGTAGCCTTCACTGTCCTTGAGAATTTGGAAATACAAGGAACAAAGTAAAAAAAATCAAGTAGGGAAAAAAATTTGCTGTCTTTTGGTAGAGGACACCTTTGTTTCTATTGTGATCCTACATGAGGAGAGAGAGTCAAAGGAAGGAGAGACTTCTGTCTTCCCTGACTCCAAAATTCTCTCCTATCTTTGACCAAAACCAAGACATCTCAAATAAACTTCAAGACTATGTGTTTGCCTCTGCTTGATAGGGTTGAAGTGGATACTTTGATTTTTTATCTACCTAAAAGTTGAAATGGACCCTAAACTTTTCTTTTGTAAAAGGAGTAAAACGATAGTTTATGTATTCAAGCCTTACTCTGGTAATCACTGTTGCATTTTCCTATACAGCTGAAAAACTCACTATCACTGAGCTATCTGTTCTCTCCCATTATTAAAAGAAATGGTTCACAAGTTTAAAATGCAGGGAATGATTTGTAATGGAAATTGTCTGATACCAAGAAACCAGAATCAGAGCTTAGGGAGCTGACCTTGTTTATCCATGCCTGAAATACAATGAAATTTAAGTGACAGCAGGCTGAAATTTGTTTTTACATTCATGTATTCTTGGAGCTAATTATTTTTCCAGCATTAACTTCTCATCACATTACTTTTTTTTTTTGGCATTAGCTGGAGCTGGGATTGAGAAAATATTCTTATTTATACATACCCTTTCTGATTACAGAGGAATGGCATAGCATTTCCATTTTTGACCTTGCGACTTTCATTTAATTTTAGATTTTTAGGAGACCCAACAATCTGATGAACATCTTTCAAGCAGCAAACTGTTCAGCACTCCAGTTCTGTGCTAAGATGTCACCATGCTGATGACTTCCCATCCATTTAATTGACTGTATTTTTCATCTTCATGAAGCTCATTGGAACAAATTATCAGCTGAGCCAGCTAGACCCCTGCTAGCCTGCCTCAGCTGAAGATATGTTTCCCCCCTGAACAACGCAGCCCAGCACATTTACGTTTAGTGTTACCCCAGTGTGAAGGGTCATCCAAAGCCAGCAGCACCAACAGAAGAAATGTTGGGCAGAGGGGACCCTTGGAGGAGTAGGATTTGCTTTCTTTTCTTCAAGGCAGGGAAAGGTTCCATTTCGATTCAGCATGTCACCACATCTCCTAAAACTACTGAAATGTTGCAGGGCTTGCTGGAAGACTTAAGACTCTACAAGGTTCAGAGGCTAAGGTATGCAGCAACCAATAAACTGCCTGATAAACCAGCAGAAAACATGGTTAGCTCCAGCAGTTTGTGGGGCCACAGATAGTGAGAGAGGTTAATGACAAATGCAGCAAAAGGGAATGACTCACAACAAGCAGAGCTGGGACAGGAGCCATCAGAAAGCTCAGCAAGAGGGAAAAACATCACTAGTGATGGGCAATGAGCTCATTTAGCAGAAACAGCAGCTGGGACATCCCTTCCCAGCAGCAGAACAATGCGTGCCTCAATTTTGGATAATTCCAGAAACCAGACACCTTCTTCTGCGGTGCAGAGCATCCCTTGCACTGATGGGAATTGTCTGTGGCAACAAGTGGTGGGGATGAAAGATTGGGGGGCCGGTTTCCTCTGCAAGCCTCCCAGCAGCAGGGAAGCTTTGCCTTGGCTAAAGCTTTCCAAGGGCTGTTTGCCCTGGTGTGTCCAGGCTTCCCAAATTGATGTTATTGTCCCCTCCCCTTCCCTCCCTTCTGTTAAAGATCTCTCCTTTATACCCATTTTTTTAACTGACTGCTTGGGACCAGAGGCACAAATGCAGTCTCTGAGAGTGCTGTGCAGGGGCCTGAGAGAGAGTGATTGATATTTATTTATTTTGAGGAAGGATCTCTTAAAAATTGAACCCCAGCTTGATGTTATGCACAAAAAGGACCATAGATTGATGCATGGCCTGTGAAATAACCACATGGCATTAAAAGAGATTTTAGAAGGAAGAAGCTTTGGCCAGAACTCATTAGAAAAATATATATTTACAGTTGTAAGACCAAGGCCAGGTCTAGACAGAGCCAGAGTAAGCAGTTGCTCAGCTGTGGGAGGAAATGAGCCCATGTCCCACTGCCTCCTTCACCTTTGCCAGAGGGCTGGAGAGCTGGGCTGGCAGCTCTGCTGTTGCTGCTGCCGCCAAGAAAGGATTTGGAATGTGTGAAGGAGCAGTCGCCACTGGCGTGGAGGAGCAGAGAGAGGGAGTTAGCACCTCCTGGCACCCTGGTAATGTCCCCCACACCTCCTGTCTCAGCCAGAGGCAGCAGCAGCAGCAGCGGGAAGGCTCTGCCTCCATGGTTCATGCTGGGCACTCAGCCCAGCTGTGCCTTCACTTTTCCCCTTCCTTTTCCTTTGGCAGAGGTGAACCATTTTCAGGCTTGGCACAGCTGTAAAGTCTTGAGCCTTCTTTGCAATGAGTGTGGCTAAAGTCTGGCATAGGTCTGTGTGCTCCAGAGGGGTCTGTTCCTGCACAAGGAGGAGCAGCCTAGGCAGCATGCACAGGAGTCACAGCCTGTCTCTCTGCTGGGATAAACTGATTTGTGGACTTAACAGAAGCTACACCAACTGACTGTATTGCAGCAACAAATCAAGGCAAAATCATTTTTGGAAGCAAAGTCTTGCTTTTCCTAATGACACTTGTGCACTTGACACAATACATAGATTTCAGCGGAAGGACTCTATTTTCATCCCTCTGAACTAAAGCAGAACCAAAGGGCCAGCTTGCCAGCTAGTAGCTGCAGTGAGCTCTGAGAGGGTGGGATAGTCTAGGATGTTGTTTCACACGGAACAGCAATGTCACCTTTCCTGAAAATGGCTCTGAATTTCCACCCTCAACCTATGTACAAGGAATGACTGTCACACAGTAAAAAACAGCAGCTTCATGCCTAGCCTGTGACAGTCCGCGGGAGACAAATGTCCAGGTTATTTTACTGGACATCTTTTATACTCTTTGTGCAAAAAGAAGTCAACAATTAAAGATCCTAGAGTGAACCATGGCATATACAGAGGGTGCACAGGAGGAGCACTTGGCTTTGAGGCCTCACTTATGTAAGAAGACAAGTATAATTTTCCTCGGCAGCACCAGAAGCAATGTTTCCCTGGTGCAGTCTGCTTAACCTGGACAGGAGAGCACTAAATTAAGAACAAAAGGGGAGAACAAAAAGAGGGGACAGATGAACACTCATTTAGCACAAAAATTAATATGTCAAGAACAAAATTAATCAGGACACCCAGGGATATTAAGAGAATAAATTCTTTAATTTCTTGTACACTAATGCCAGGGGTCTAGGCAATAACAGAAGGAACTGGAAATGATCTTTTATGAGCATATATTCAACTTCAAGATGGCCTTAATGAAACTAGGTGGGAAATTTTACTTGATCAAAATGTTAAAACCATCGTTTACAATCTGTTTAGAAAGGGTCAGATTGTAAAAAGTGGCATTACAGGTTCTAAATCTCTGGCCACTTAGCAGCAAAGGATCATCAATGTCTATAGATCAGTGACTTGAGACACAAAATGAGTGATGAAGTAGGAATAGCGATGTATTACGGTCATGAAATAACATAAGAAAAAAGGGAGACTAGCTCTATTATTGATACCCTGGCACTGAGGAAAACAGTATTACCACAGGATAAATCACTCTGAGAGACACAGACTGAAAGTTTCTTTCTGTAAACACGGTAGTGGTCTTAGAATTTACAAAAACCTCTCAGGTCAATAAGTCTTTCCTCTTGCATGGGGTAATGTTATATTAGACATCATTTTGGGAGAATAAGAGGTATTGATCACAGAACTGGTATGGAATTCATCTTACTTGATTTTAGTTTAAAAATAGCATCTAACATGCTTGTGTCCTATCTAAACTGGACATCTCAGCTCCTTTTACAATCAATGGATGGAGCTAAGTATCTAACCATACCTAGAGGTGTTCAAAAAAATGTGTAGACGTGGCACTTGAGGACATGGTGGTCCTGATGATGTTTAATAGACGGTTGGACTTGATGATCTTGAAGGATGTTTCCAGCCTTAATGGTTCTATGATTCTATGATTCTGTGATTCAGAGGCATCTATCCCATCCTAGGAGAAGTACATAAGCTACAAATGATGAATTCCCTCTGGAATGACCAACTGGTTTACACCAACTATTGTCAAAGCTGTCCAACTGATTGGTCACATCCAGTCTTCAGAAGGCAAAATCTGGAGGAGGTAAACCCCATTCAAAGAGACCCCTGAGTCTGGGTATGCCTATTGCTAGAGGGATTTTGTCAGGATTTGGTTTAAATCCTGCTAAGAGAAAAGAGAATGTCTCTTATGGCCATTTGTCCTCTTTCTTTTGGCTGACAGGGAACTTCTGTCCCCTTGTTGACATAAGTGAGGGTGACAGATGATAGGTATAGTAGCTAAAGTAAACATCATCCCCAACAGCATAAAAAGATGTGTAGAAACATACTACTTTTTTTTCAAAACTCCTTTTTTAAGATGCAATATTTTTGTGTTAAGAACACAATTTAAGAATAACAGATTTCTTGTAGCTCTGTGGAAATATTGATTTTTTTCTTATCAGTAAAGACAATTTTGCTGCTTTTTTTTCTGTTTAGTTCCTACAAAATCTCAAACCTCACTTCTGTGGTCTGATGCTTTACTGAGAAAATAGCGCATTTTTTTCAGAAAACTCAGAAATAAGAAGAGTAGTTTAACTGAGAGGCTACACGTCATGGTAATTTCTGGTTCTCTTGTTTTAGCATTTGGCAAAGCCTCTTAACCAGGGAGAGTATCCCTGTATAGGAGGGACAGTTTGGTGGCACATGCCTCTCAGAGAGCCTTGGGATCTTCCCTCTCCTTACTGGTGGTATCTCAGAACAAAGTGAGAAGGGTTAAGGCTTCTCTATTCTGTGATGCTCTTTAGACACTATTTTGTCCCCCTTGTTTCAAGCCAATCATCAGCAGAATAACAGGGAGGTTGTGACCCAAGGCTGTGGGAGAAGCAGAGGAGCACTAAGAGGAGGTTTATGCTGTATGAATATGCCATCTCGCTGGTCCAGGTTCAGGTGCTCCCCAGCCTTTGTCCTGAGGGAGCAGCCAACTTTCAGTCACAGCCATTTCTCAAATGTGCTCTTAATTTTCCATTCGCTTTCTTCTTTACATGTCTAATTATCTGCCTTTCCATAAGTCTGCTTTATTTTGGCTTGCTTTAAAAGAACCAGGAAACAAACGTAAAAGTGCATATGTACTTGGTATAAAGAGGAAAAAAAAGGGATTTAGTTCTCATAAACTTTTGTTTGTTTTGAGCACTGAAATTACAGAGACCTTTTATAGATGGGGCAATAGACCTGCTCATCTGCAGACCCTCACCTCCCCCAAAAGAATGAAGATTTTATTTTTGTGACAGGAAAATTCAAACATGCACCTGGTTCCTCACTTATCTGATGAGCCAAAGCTAGGCACACTTGTCTTTCCATCTGGACTTTCATCTCGACTTTCATCTGGACATTTCAATTTCCCTTTGAAGTGGAGTCTGTGTCTTTTGATTTGTAGTGTTTGAACAGGAACGCCACTGCTGTATCAAATGATTTCAGGGAGGGAACAACACAGCACTTGGGCTCACCATCAGTTCAATAATAGCAACATCACTCACGTATAACTTTGTTTCACTGGCTGATATTAAGAAAAATGGTTGCTTGCAGAATGATGCACAGGTCTGTCAAATATACACACACATGCCCTTTGGACTGAAAATGATTTTGTTTTATAGCACCAATTCAGTGATACAAAGTTCATAAATTTGTATTAGGAATGTGATCGCATCATTCCGATCCCGTGGTGTGAAATCACAAGAGGAAAAACCCAATTACTGCAAAAAACGCTGGAAGTTTTGCGTAAAAATCAATGGCAGGATATGACCCATAGTTTGAAAACTTTAAGCATGTAAAAAGAACTTAAATCTTTAAAATTAAGATTATGGTTCTGGCCTCTAAAATAATAGCAAGTAACAGCACCATCTCAACGGTTTTACGAGACAATAATCTGGTTCTGAAGTGGATAAACTACAAGGTCAAAGATTGAGCAGTTTATCTCAGTGAGATACCTGGAATATTGCCTACTAAGACTTATAAGCTGACTGTAATAAGTAATATACATTAAACTAAAATTTTAAGTAATTTAGCAGGAGCAGCCATAGGAAATGTAGCTATAATCATTAGAGTAGCCATAGAGACAGGTTTCTGGTTTTGGACTCAAAGCTGGAAGGATATCAATCTGTAAATATCCAGTACACAAGAGGCCACACCAGAGAGCTGATTTATTTGGGTCTGCTATAATGCCCCAAGTTTGTCTTAGCCTGCAGAAAATAATGGGGGGTGTGTGATGGATATACTCCATGTAAATAGAGGATTAGACGCCATGAAAGGAAACAAGTAAATGATACCTATGTGACTAATTTTCTATGTCATGCTGTAGACAACACACTGCCTTTTTTTTTCCTCTGGGTAACATCCCCTCTTGTGTCCTGAAGCAAGCAGAATTCAATCACTGAAACTATTTCAACAGAAATTCCCAAGAAAAAGGAAACCTTAAAAATGAGTTTGAGGTAGCAAGTGGTTATGCTCTGTGTGATAAGTCTATTATAACATTTCTCTTTTGTGCCTTGAAAATATAGCAAGTATTTAAAAAAAAATACTATAGAAGTGGTGGAGCAAGACTTCTTGAGTGTGAACATAAGACTTTTTACTTGCTGCTAGGTTCTGCCTTTGTGTTTAATTGGAGACATGTACATAGAATGTAGTAGAAATAAGTTTAATGAAAAGGAGCAGTAAAATTCCTGAGAATGCTGGATGTGCAGCAATAATCAGATAGAAAAAAACCCACAAAACCTTCTGAAGGTGTGAGATGGGACATGATTTCTTTTTCCAGCATGTTGAAATAAATCATCCCTATATTATTGCAGGATGAGAATAACATGGATTAATGTTGCTCTTCAATTTAAAGAAAATTATAAAGCATTGAAACAAAAGGGGTTGAGACCTGGTTCTACCCATGGAACACTACTTCCATGATGAAGAGTCAGGTTTTGGCTCCATTTAATTGAAGAAAATATATTTTCACCATGTCCTTTGCTGATGTCAGTGAACTTGCATCAGAATAACAAATAGCAAAGGGTCAGAATCCCATTCTCCATCTCCAGCACACTCTGAAAATGCTACTGTGCTGTCAGTGGTCTTGGGCACAGTCCTGCAGAATTCTTTTTTCCTTCCCCTGCAAAGATCCACAATTAAACATGCTCTTCTATTGCTTGTTACACAAAGTTGTGCACTGAAAATTGATTTGAGCAAGCCTCCGTTTCTTAGCAGGGAAGAGCTGTGATCATCCAGTGGTCACTGCTCACACAGGGGGAAGGCAGGTACATGGCAGTGCCTCTTCTCAGCTGCACTGCAGAGCCCTGAAGGCAAATGGAGATGCTGGTTCTCAGTATTAATAGCATAATTTGTGTGCAAGTAGAAGAAACAAGGCATGGAACAGCAGTACAGCTCTCTTTTGCTATGTCTACTAATTAACTTCAGTGGTTGATTAAATGGTTATCATTAAAAAATAAGAAGTTAAGAAACCTTTCTGCTCTCTGTGATGGTTCATTCCAGGTAACTTATTACCAGGAGCACCTGCTGGCATAGGCATTCCTTGGCATGAACATGGATAATTAAGCCTGTTACCAGCCTACCTCGTTGTGAATTTGTTAGAGTATTTATTATTTTTTCCATTAATGTCAGTGGGAGTCCCATCTGCACATGGAGAGGAGAACAGACCCTGGGTTGAGTCTTCTGCTTGGCAAGGCTCCAGTTAAGTTAAACTTCAGAATTTGTCTTCAGATTGATACTCGACAATACATTCCATAATGACCAGTTTCAGCTCCAGAGTGAAGCTGAAGTTGTACAGCTGCATTCTCAGCATCCAAAGAGTGGCACACGTGCAAAATATATTAGCTGCAATAATAGGAGCTACTTACATTAAAGCATCCTGAAAGCCTTATAGGAAACCCTTCCTCTAATGTTAGCAAGATGGTTTATATATGTATCTGCAATGTGTCCCTAAGTTCTCCTTTCAGGAATCAAAGTGTACTAAAGTTTCACATTCCCAAGCTCCTTTTATTTCAGCATGAAAGTGATTAAAGATGTTTATCTGAGCTAGAGAACCTTAAGACGGTACTGCTTTCATTGTAGGAACAATTAAATCGATCCCAGGGGGACTTGAGCCACAGAAGAGAAGTATTTGAGAACTCTCCATTAACCCACTTGCCATTTTCTTAACAACAGCCCCTAATGCATAAACAAATAGCACAAGTGTGACAGAAAATAGAACTGAAGGAACAAGATTTGCTAGAGGAACTGTTTTCCTGATTTTAATGACTCTGAAGGACTTTGTAAGGATGCTTTCCCACCCCCTTCTCATAATAAAGAGCTGATACTCAGCTTCTTTCGTTTTCTATGAAACATGATTTGGTGGAAATTAAAGACCCTGCTTTTTCACACAGGAAAAAAAAAAAAAAAACAAAACACAACATATTTGCAGCTAAATTATTCGTGGTGCATATTATATTTCAAGAACAGAATTCGTTAATTTTGGCCATAATAGTCAAAAGGCTGCTGCTGTTTTCTTCTCTTGTTTCCAGGGTTTATGGAAGGAGACAGAGAAGAGGTCAAGCACAAAGCTGAAACCTGCATGCAGCACTAAAATGGACAGTAGAAATTGCTTTGCAGTGTGCTGGCAAGCATAGAGCCGGCAAAGAATGTGTTGCTGAGAGGGAGCAGCAGCCCTGGTACTGCTGCAGCCCAAAGGCTCAATTTGTAATCACTTCACTGCCTGAGTGTCAAAACCATTTGGCCCTCCAGGGTTTACAGAGTGATAAACAACTCTGTTTTGTCATTTCATGCCAAATTCATTGTATTTCTACAGTGGAGGCTATAATGAATATATAGTTAAAGGAGATGGAGACACTCTGGTCTCTTGAGTTGGCAGCAAGAATGATTTGGATTGCATCTAGCTCAGATGGGTGGGAGGGTGTACTGTAGTCTCTCCTCCAGCTGCAATGGGAACAGGGCTAATGGGCTCTATAGGAAGCCTCTGGGAATCAGAGCTGCAAAGAGGTTGAAATTTAGGTGGATCTAGGCAAAGGAATATCGAGGCTTTCTCTTCATCACACAGCCATTGGCAGGAACCTGAAAAAAAAAAAGAAATTGAAGGTAAGGAAATGCTTAGACAATATGAATTTATCTGAAAGCTGATACAGGGGTGCAATAAAGTGAAAGTCACTGCACCAGGCTAAAAACCAAGACCCTGCTTGCAAAGGCTACTGGAATTAGAGATGAGATAGGCAGCAGGTAGTTGTACCATTTGCAGTGGTCACTATAGAACATCCCAGCTGATGAAAGGTTTCCAGGGCTCAGCTTTTTGAAGATGCATCAGTCTCTAGTGATCTAACAGTCACAGAGACTGATGTTCGCTTTATGGGACTTTATCAAATTTATAGAGCAGGTTGGTGTCTAATTCCTATTGAGTTCAAATCATATCCACTTTCAGGGGAGATAAATGCCCATCTTACACTAGTTATATGTAAATCCCACAGTGACCTGTCTGCATAACAGAAAGGAGATTTTACTAGTCCATCCTCCCTTGATACAGCTCCAACAGTGACTGCTGTTGACCTCTGGGAAATTGCCCCCATGATTCCATCTCATTTCTTGGAAACCACTGAATAATGATCATAGGGGGAAGAACCTCTGACCTCTAGATCTCAACCACTGCTGACTTCTGGTTTCTAGGAAGGTCTTGTCAGGCTCATAAGCTTTGTATTTTCTATTTTTACAAGTAGGAATGTGTTTCCTTCATCAGGTTTCTCCAAAGCTCTTAGAGTTGTAAGGTTCCTAACCCTAATGTCACTGTGGTATCTGTAATATTCTGTTTAGAAAATGACACAGGATTCATCTGTTATTGCATCAGTCTTAATTATTTTTCATAGAAGTTGAATGCTTCTCACTATAAAATAAGAAATTTTGCTGCTGCTCAGTGTAGCATGACACCAGTACTTACTGATTTGGTGGCAAGGAGTAATCCTTATATTCACTGGACATTCACTTAGACTGTTTTATAAAGCATTACAACAAATTGTTCAGTAGGCTAAACTCCAAAAGGACCACAGGCTTTGAACAAGTATAATTCACTTGCATTTCAGAGACTCTACGATTTTCCCCAGCGTGACTAGCAGCACATGAAATCAGGTCCCCATTCAACCCACTCACTATGTCAGTAATAAAGACAAATACATTTGATCAGATTCCCAGCTGGATCAATAGCAATTTGAGTAGCTGGGAGATCTCGCCCACCTTGTTACTGTGAGACAAATTTCCATGGGGATTGCAGTCCAGCTTTCCTCAAGCCTGTACAGTTTTGTGTGCCCCAAAATCTGCTTCTTCATCTGTGCGGGTGGCAAAATCACGTGCTTGAAAATTAACCACTGAAAAATTATTGGGATTATATAAACCAGATTTTCACAAGGACTAAGCAGATACAATTCCCTGCAATTCAGTGTTGTTGAAGCCATTTGAGCCACTTAAAGTGAAATTGCTACCGACCTGTCAGTAAAGGCTATATCTGTAGCAGGATGTTAGCTTGGCAAGCAAATTCAGGCTGGGGCCCAAACTCCCTAATTATCCACACTGCCTGCGGGCTGGTAATTACCCTTGCTTTAGCCACAAGTGGATAAATTGGCTTCCCAGGCAGGAAAAGACCATCACTGGGGAAAATGGGTACGCCTCTGAGCTCTGCGTTTACAGGTAGAATGAGCACAATTGCCTTGATTGCAAATTTGAGCACAACTTTCCCCCAAAAATGTGGATGTTAACTCCGGGTCTAAAATGATGCTTACCAATAGCTCTGTGTTCCTAGTCTTCTGTACATACCAGAAAGCCTTCCAATTAGCTTTAGTGTTGGTCCTGGGCAAAATACAGGAGAAGCAAACACAAGTGATTCAAATCCCCGTCAGACAGATGATAGCAATCACAGGAAGTGTAGGGGATTTTGTTTCTTTAATTAAGTTCTCACTGGCTAGTTTGTTGGTTTGGATGGGGAGAAGGAAGAAAGGGAGACTGTGTCTTAAATATCATAAACACATTAAAAATACAGCATCATAGGTTTATCTGACAAAAAAAAAAAAAAAAAGAATCTTAGGAAAATGTAAAGAACAAGCTAAAATCTGATACAGATCTACAAATTCCCCAAAACAGAATTTCAGAAAAGTTCTTTCAAGGACTTTACATTTAGTGATTCTACAAGTAAAACAGATTAAGAAACACCCAGGAATTCAAGGTACTGGTCAGATATGTGCTACTCCTCCTGTATCAGCTATGTCTCCATTGATTTGTCTGGAATGGTATAAAATGCATAAATTAATTGAAAAATCCCATCAAATATATCTGGTCAGCCTGGCATAAGGAATATTATTTAACATGTGTGCGTCTATCAGATAACAGAATGAAGCACAATCCTGACTGGACCCTCTGTCCTATTAGGATGCAAATAAGTATTAACAATCAATAGTCATTTCAGCATCCTTCTGCCAGAGAGCCTTGCCCCCAGAAAATATCTCTAGGCCATATATCTCAGCTTGGACTAGATTTTTTCCAGCTTTTAGTCTGACTTTGAAGCTAAAGGCTCTGTATTTTCTAAACTTTTGTAGATGCGCAAATGTGCCTGCTGTGGGTGCATTGGTAACACTGGGTGAAAGTCTGTTTCCCATTTTGATTTGGGAGCTTAGACATAATCACAGCAGTGCTCTCTTTTGAACATAAGAACAATGAACCCTAAACATTATCATAATGGATGTTCCTCTTTCCAAGTGCTCTATCTCTTGGCCAAAGAGAAATTCTCCCAGGAGAGATCTTCTAAGTTTAGGATTTGTTTTCCCAGCTTGGCTGATGCCAGATATAAGTAGCCTTAAAAAGAAAACCTATTTTGCCCTTTAGACATTGTCAGGTCGACGTCCAGAAATGCTACATGATTAAACAAGTGATCTGTGAAGGGACCCTGCAGCCTGGAGCATATGTAAGACATTGTTCACATCTGTTTGCCTTTGCCCTGAGGCTTACATGGTTCTCAGCTTTGGCATCAGCAAGTATGAGACAGCTCTTGCCCTCATATGAAAGAAGTAAACCAAAACTCTTCGGTCAAGGAGCTGCAGAAGAAATTAGCAGATTTACAAAAACACAACTCTCTTTTACACAGAAGACACAGAGGCCTCTGAGGACCACTTCAGGTTGTTTCCACAAGAGGCTCAGCACATCCATACAAGCTGAGATGCCTTGAAGGCTTGTTTCTTTTCCGCATCCATATCAGACTCACATTAAGAGAAAAGGCACTTTACAAGTGCCCACTTGCACAGGCTGCATGGCCATTCCAGAACACTGAGCCTGCCCCCAAGCCTGCTCCCTGCCAAGCTACAGAGGGGGAATAGCCTTGTCCTGCCCAAATTATTCTTTTCAGTGCATGACAGGATTAGGCCATTAAAAAGACGCGGGGTGGCAGAAGGTCAGCCATGTAGCATTTGCCATACTGCCTGCAGGCTGCTGTTTCATGCCGGCTCTGTTGCTGGGTGGTGAGTGGGTGCCTAGCAATTTTTAATAATATAAAAATAGTAATATAAAATATATAATAATATTAGCAT
>JAAGNO010019810.1:5974-22285 GCA_033439905.1 Ceryle rudis
AAGCCACATGAGATTCTTGGCAATAAAAAATAAATATTGATTTTTTTTTTTTTTTTTTTAATGTAATTTCAGGCTAGTTAGTATGTTTTCGTTAAATTTCTAACAGCAATGAAGTATCCTTATATTTCTTTATATTTAGCCTACAGGCAAAACTTCCAACCACACAGCTACAGAATCATATCTGAAAGATACTCACAAGAGGTCCTTATACGTGCTTATAGTCAGGAAAACATATATATAAACACACAGAGATATATAGGCACACATGGTAACCCATGTTTATACATGCTCTAGAGATGAAGGTAACTCAGTCTGTGCTGCCAGCTTAGCCAATTTCAATCACTTTCTAGTATTGTCATTAGAAAATATCTCCATGCTGTTTCTATGCAGTCTCACAAGCTGCTGTTTGACATGGACATAGAGAAAAAATAGATCACATATTTACTGAATCCTGTTTTGTGTCTGAAAGCTATTATTTTCAATCTTTCTAGAAATATAGTGCCCAACTATATTAGAAAGTGCTTAAAAAGTGTGAACTAATCAACACAGTTTTAATGAGAACAAGCTAATTAAAAAAAAAAAAAAATCTATTTTTTTGACTTTTCTGACAATCAGAAGACAAATAAATATTTGTGTAGCAGTGTATTCTTGCATAATTTTAGTATCTTTTATTTGCCCCCACAGAACAGAAAATTTAAGGAGCATGTGAAAATATTAGATAATACCACACCTAAGACAGAACTCTGGAAATCTCTAATTCATGCAGCCTTCATTCTGACAGACAGAGATTAATATTTTCTCTAGTTCATATTATTTTCATCTAGATTATGTCTCCCAAGGCTGCTTGTGAGAATGTCTTTCAAAGACTTACTCAAGTGAGGATATATGTAACCTACTTTTTCTTCTATGTTCACAAGGGCCACTGCTTTCTACTAGAGAGAAATTATGTTTTTGGTTGGCACAGTCCATTCATGACAATCCATATAACTTGTCACTCACCTCCTTATTTTCTTATATCTGCCACTAGTGGTTGTTATAGTTCCTACTTGTAGTAGAGCTATGTTTTGAAAATTGGTGCAGAAAAGCAGTAATTAGTCCTGTCATTAGTTGTGGTTAACTGTCATCTGAACAGAAGACTGACCCTTTCCTTTGGTCTTTCTCTTGCCACTAAAGTGCTTGAAATTCTTTCTGTCCTTCGCTAATTGCAACTGGTTGGTTTTTTTTTTTAATGCTTCTGTGTTTCTCATTTTGTTCCTATATGCTCATGCTTTCATGTTCATCCTTATTATCCTGGCCCAGTTTCTACTTCCTTTTTGCTCATTTCTTTTTTTTAAATCCATGAAGTGTTCTTTAGACAAGTAGGTCCCTTACGATATTTTCCATATTTTCTCTGCAGGGGAATAGTGTGTGCTTGAGCTTTTTAAGTCTTTAAAGAACTGCCAGATTTTTAAAGTATCTTTTATGCTCTGACTAACCTCTCAGGACATGCAGCCCACCAATTCTCTGAGTTTATTGAAGTCTTCTCTCCTAAAATCCATTGTTTTTACTTCTACCCTGAAAAAATCTCACTGCCTTATGATTTCTTTCATCTCAACATTCTTCAGTTTGAAAGGGAAAGGAAATCTGGAAGATACTCCTCTCTGATGATTACCTCCAACAACAGTGGCCATAAGTACCTACCACAACTTGTTGGATATATCTCTTCTTTTGCCATCTGGATATCAGGTTAGCTGGGATACAAGCACAACTTTACAAATTCCTTTAAAAAAACCCTCAATCTGTTTTTCTGGAATATAAATGTATAGCAGACTCCCTTGCCAGATGGAAAATATACTATTACATTTTTAAGCACTACTGAAGAATATTTCAGTGTTCTGCTTATTTCTGTATTTTGGTCCACAGAGTAGTCTATAATATGCAGGGAAAAGTTACTTTTCCTATTCCATTTGTTTGTCTGTGTTTAGTGCGCTGTGTGCTATTCACGTAAATTGTATTGGCATTTGCCATAACCAACTTGTCAAAATTAGATTCTTGCTCTGATTACAGAGAAAGATGTCAGTTTCCCCTGTTTACTTTTGAAGACCTCATCTTGGTATTAAGTCAGTTAAGATGCTTGGTAAACCAAGGCTGTATGTTCCTTCTTGGACTTTGTTGTGCATATTCATAACACTTCTTGGTCAAACCAGATATTTTAAACCACAGATACATATTTCATTTTTACATTTGTTATATTGTTGACAGCAATAAATCCAAGAATGGATTTACTGGTCCAAATATGAGATATTATCAATATTTTGGATACTTTTTCAGGTTCATGACCTTTATCTCTGTGTTCCTATCATCAGTAATAGCAGCACAGGGAATGATCCAAACTGCATGGAGATGACAGTAGCAGAAGAAAGAGATGATGACTAGAGGGGGACAAGCACTATTCTTATGAGGCTGTAACTGGCAAAACCTCCAATCTGTCAAGAAACCACATACTTTCTTCACATTATGTATACCCTCATGGGATAATCCTGATGTCACTAAGCTCTTTTCTGATAACAGTAAAAAAAAATATTTCAAATCACCATTCAGATGAAAGGAGTATTATCCTCTACTTCAGCAGAAAGCTCCTGTTTCTCTGGTCCTTCTTAGCAAAGATTTCAAAAAAATGTACACATACCTTTGTTACTTCAGTTAAGCAACTAGTGAAGAAGCTCTGTAAACATAGGAATTTACTGGTAAATATGCTAAGGGAAATCACTGACTTTGTATGATAATAAACACTTCATATGATAATTTGACTAAATAAAAAATGTATCTTAAATTCTCTTGACAATTCAGATAATTTGTTTAACAAAGCCATAGAGGTCAAGAATATTTCAGGACTAATTTGTGCTTTACTTTAATTGGAAATAAATGTCTCATGCACAACATTTCATTATTTGTTTAATGGAAAACAAAAATGGACCTTTATTTGCAAAAGAATGATAGCTACCTTCTTCATGCTTTCAAAAACTGCAAGAAATTGTGGGCTGGCACATAGACCACAACTTTGGGTTTGTTATTTGAATTGACCCAAATGTGACTGATCTGGAGGGGAAAAAACAACAACTCATATAACTTATTAATGAATGCTTATAAGCTTTTAATTAAGAACATAAATCTCAGCAAACTATTTGAATCTAGTTGTTTATATGCCACTGCTTTAGACCTAAGTTCTTACTAATCCAAAAACTAAAAGCTATATTGGTGACTTTGAAACATTCTTGTTACTTCATTGTAACAGTAACAGTTGTACACCTACACACTGTAGCATAATGAACAAATTCTCTGAGATGTATTTCACCTGCCTGTACTGTCTATATGAGGCATATAGCCTTGGCCAGTGACTAGGCCATTTCCATGGAGAGGTGGTGAAGAGAGGCTTACAGTAAGTAATTCAGTACATGTCCCAGTAGGTGCTTAAAATAAATGAGACAAATTGTCTTCCACAGATGCTTCTTTCTCTGCTAGCTCTAGACAAAGCCTAAATCACTATTTTAAATTCAGCACACTGTCTGACATCCTTCCATCCACTTACGATCTTCTCTTGGTCCCAAAAAGTTTTCTTTCTGACATATTTGGCTCCTGGCTAGTATATCTGGTGCCTCATGGTCACAGTAGTCTCTCAGTGTGACCAGTTTTCTCCTGTGATTCTCTCTTACTGTCTCTGAAAGCCTGTTTCTCTGAGCAAGCTATCCATGTCAGGAATAACCTCCTCCTTCTTCTGGAAAGGAACATTTGACTCACTCACTCTTCTAAAGAAAGGCAACATAGTCAGAATAAAAAGATGAGTCACATACTGTAAGGAGAAAGATCCTTTCCACAGTATAATCTGCTGTTGTGTGGTGAGATGGATTGCACAGTATCGTCTGTGTGTGTGGTGAGATGGGTTGGAAACTGGCTGAAGGACAGAGCCCAGAGAGTTGTGGTCAGTGAAGGAGGCCTGTGGGTAGTGTTCCCCAGGGGTTGGTCCTGGTTCCAGTACTGTTCAGTATATTCATCAATGACCTGGATGAAGGGATGGAATGTACCCTCAGCAAGTTTGCTGATGATACAAAACTGGGAAGAGTAGCTGACATGCCAGAAGGCTGTGCTGCCATACAGTGTGTCCTGGACAGGCTGGAAAGCTGTGTGGGGAGAAATTTAGTGACATTCAATATGGGCAAGTGTAAAGTATTGCATCTGGGGATGAACAACCCCATGTATCAGTACAGGTTGGGGGCTGATCTGTTGGAGAGCAGCTCTGGGGAAAAAGATCTAGGAGTCATGGTGGACAAAAGAATGACCATGAGCCAACAATGTGCCTTCGTGGCCAAGAAGGCAAATGGCATCCTGGGATGCATTAAGAAGAGCATGGCCAGCAGGTCAAGGGAGGTTATACTCCCCCTCTACTTTGCACTGGTGAGGCCCCACCTGGAGTACTGTATCCAGTTCTGGGTACCCCAGTTCCAGAAAGACAGGGAGCTACTGGAGAGAGTCCAGTGTGGAACCACTAAGATGATCAAGGGAGTGGAGCATCTCCCTTATGAGGAGAGTCTGAGAGAGTTGGGTCTTTTTGTCCTAGAGAAAAAGAGACTGAGGGGTGACCTCATTAATGTCTATAAATATGTAAGGGGCAAGTGTCAGGAGGATGGACTCAAGCTCTTTTCAGTGACATCCAGTGATAGGACAAGGGGTAATGGGTACAAGCATAGGAGCATAGGAGGTTTCTGGTAAACATAAGGAAAAACTTTTTCATGGTGAGTTTGACAGAGCACTGGAACAGTATGCCCAGAGAGGCTGTGGAGTCTCCTTCTCTGGAGACATTGCAAACCCACCTGGATGCATTCCTGTGTTACCTGATCTAGGTGATCCTGCTCTAGCAGGGGGGTTGGACTAGATGATCTTTCAAGGTACCTTCCAACCCCTAATGTTCTGTGATTCTGTTTAATGGCAAAACTGCAGCTGCAAGTCCATATCAGATACTGCAAGGATTTTGATTTCTAAGTAGATGTACAGTCTACTTATCATCACTTATTTCAACCCAAATCAGATGGAAACCTTATAAAAATGGAAATATTTTTGAAAAAAAAAAAAAAGTTTAAATACTTGGAGTTTTCCTACATTCTTCTTATACTCACTGCCTCATTTCTTTAAAAATGTTAATGGAGATCATGAGAGGCTCCCAGCAGCTGAAAAAAAGAAAATATAGCAAAAAAAAACTTTGAAAAAGGATATGGGAAAGGTGTGGAAGTCAGTCTCTCTTCAGGCCCTGGGTAAATTATGATTCAAAGACTCTTGGCACACACTTCTGGGTAAATGAAGAAGAAAGTGACTGGGAAAAGGCTAAATAAATTTAACAAAGGGAAATCATGCCTGACAGAGCAGGTTGACTTCTGTTTGTGGGAGGAACTAGAGAGACAGGCTTGGGGAAAGCAGTGGATGCCACTTCAAGTTGAGTAAGGCTTCTGCCAGTATCAAAAAATGTTCTTGTACCTAAGTTAGGATGTTATGGTATGGAAGGGTGGACTACTAAATGAATGATCAGAATGATTCTCAGAGGGTTGTTAACAGTCACACTCTTATCTAGAGGATGGTAACAAGTGAAGTACCAGAGCAGTTTGTTCTGGGACCTGTCCTGTTTAATATCTTTCTCAATTGTTTCAAAGTAGCAGCAGAATTCTTTCAAGTGTGCCAATGATGCCAATTTCAGGGGAATAGACTCTACTTAATGGCAGGTCTACCATCCAAAGGGACCCAGACAGGTTGGAGCAATGGACTAGCAGGAATATCTTGAAATTCAGTAATGACAAGTGCAAAGTCCTTTGCTTGGGAAATAAGAGGGTCTTGAATTGATACCAGCTGAGGTATGACTGGCTGAATGCAGAACAGGACCTCAAGGTTGTGATGGACAGCAAACTCAACAGCAGTTAACAGTGCTTGATGTAAGGAAAGCCTTTTTCACCATAAGGACAGCTAATGTGAAACAGAGAGAGTGAGTAGTAAGCCCAGAGAGATTGTACAGTCCTCACAGACAGACAAATCAAGATCTGAGTAAAGCCCTGAGCAGCCTGATCTGACTCCCTAGCTGACCCCGCTTTTAAGCAAGAGGTTGGACTAGAGGTCTATTGAGGTTCTGTGTTCCTATGAGTTTAGAAATGCATTCAATAGGTTCTGTATGTCAGAAGTACTGTTTATTTCATAACAGTATATCATAGAACATAGAATTGTTTTGTATGGTAAAGACCTTTAAGATCAGAATCCAACCATTAACCTAACATTGACAAGCCCACCACTAAACCATGACCTAAGCACCTCTTCTACACATCTTTTAAATACCTCCAGGGATGGTGACTCCACCACCTCCCTGAGCAGCCTGTTCCAGTTTTCAACAACGCTTTCCATGAAGAAGTTTTTCCTAACATCCAGCCTAAACTTCCCCTGGCACAATTTGAGGCCAAGTGATTGGTATTTTAGAAAGACCTATACTAGAATGTAGTCACAGAAATATTGATCTTCTATTCACAACAATGTAAAAACTTGTATTTGCTTAATAATGCAACACTAATACCCTATCATTGCTAGAGAATAAAGTTTTTCTACAGATGCAGGATAAATACTAAGGGGCTCACAGATAATTTTTATCTAGTTCTGAAAGGCAAAGCCATGCCAAGTAGTATGTCAGACTGTTTTAGTTTGGTGGGAAGGTGTGCTGAAGCTGGCTGGACTGTAAAATGAAGTAACCTGAGATAGGGTACCATATCCTTTTTTTTAAAATGACAAAGATAAGAAGAGAATAAAAATCGAATGGAGTAGAAGAAGGATAATAAAATAAACCAGTCAATTTCTCAGTTACCCTCAGGTATAGCTTTAATCTTTGTATTTCCTTCACTGACTTCTTCCTCACTCATTCTGTCTTTCAAGCAGAAACAGGCAAATATGGTTGGTTATTTTAAACTCTTCATGAGCTAGCTTCTTCAGCAAAGATACAGAACTGCCAGCCACAAAGGATTATTTGTATTTCAGAACTTTCCCATGCATGTTTGTTTTCATTTCCTAAAGATTTTCTATAATTTTCTTTTGCCTAATAGAGCATTCAGCTTTACCTCTGCAGCTTTCCATATAAATACAAACTCATTCTGATGCCATTTCCGGTAGATTGCTATCTAGAGGGGGCAGTTCAGCATCCCTCTTTTCAAAGCAAGGTTTCTGCATGGGTGAGTTTAGTGTTTTGAATTTTATCATAAAAATTAATGCACATAAATCAAAGATCTAAGTATTCCAGTGAGAAGAAACAAAGCCTACAATGTTTTCAAAACCAGAAGGCAAACCTATTAGGTTATTTTCTTTTAGGAAATACACAGCTATTTCTAAAGTGGCACTGAGCTGCTGCCTCCTGCAAATCATCAGCTTAAGTAAGTGGTCTTAAGAGTGTTCTGCAGGACAATGATCTAAAATTTGTATTGCTTTCTTTCATTTATTGAGATATCATAGAGTAATTCTTGAGTACAACAGGCTTGTTCTATGGCAGAATTTTAAAAGAAACAAGTAAAAACTTCTGACTCCTTTCTTGGTAGAAAACACTGTACAGAGCACTCATCTAAGATATTTTCAGCTTGTTCCTATCCATCCCAAGATGTTACATACAGTAAATTTTACTGATCTTTAAGACAGTGAGACCAATAGATCAGGATATATACAAGTGATGAAAATGTAACAACTTTTTTATCAATTTTTACCGATTTTTTGTCAAATTATATCATAACCAAAATAATAATTCTCACTATTTTACCAAATTATTGGATAATCATTTGCAAACAATACTAAGGGTCTAACTCATGGCTTATTGACATGAGGAGAGTAATTAAATAGATATCAATGAGTGTGGGATCAGTCTGTGATACACTATATTGAGAGAAGAGTCTGAAACAGGGTTTACTTGGAAGTTGCAAGTCCAAACCTAAGAAAATGTTCCATTAAGTTTTACTTCTACACATATGCAGTCGTTTCATATTCTTTGGTCTACTAAATTACAGAAACTTCCAAAATTAATTTAAACTTACAGGCATGCCCTGCCTTAGCTCTTCCCAGCACTTGGGAGACAGCTGGTAGATACGTGGATTTAGACCTCTGCAGCCTGAAAAAGAAATTAGCTGCCGTTTACAAGAGAGGGGCCCAAACATCCCTATCAATTCTCGAGTCTCTTATTTCCAAACACAACAATTTAACAGGATGTTCTTCAGACATAATAGCTTAAAAAACATGGGACACTACAGAAACGAAGTTTGCTCTGTCAGAAGGAAAACAGTGATGGTGTTTCACTCGCCTTTTCCATCGACAGGCTCATATTTTGGGCATTTGGCCAAGAAGTGGATGATCCACGTTTGATTTCCCCTTACACTGGACAGGTTTTAAATCTTTTTTCTATTTCCTAGGTGTCAAAGTATAAAAAGGCAAAGAGAAGAAATGGTCTGTGTTGACACAGCAGAATCAAGGAGACCTAGTTTTTGCTTCTAAGGACTGTTGATGAGTTTTACAAGAGTCAAATGTAGAATTAAATAAAGAGTGAGTCTGGGAATTAGAAGACACAGTGTTCCTCAAAGACCTGAGATACCCGTTGCTACCTCCTTAATGAAATGCAGTGTGCTCACTTTTGAGAAACAATCATTGTAGATGCTGTTTGTCTTGTTAGTAGCCTACCCATTACAGCATTCACAACCAAAAAGCATTTCCATGAAAAAGTTCAAGGCAAAGGATGTTTCAGCTTTGAGCTTCTTGCATGGGCTTGGACCAGGAAGGCATGAAGTTTGGAACTGCTCAGCATGAGAATGAAATTAGCATCAAATTTCCCACCTGCTATTTGAAAAATACAGTTGCCAGTTACTTACAAAAAGAACATTATGGCAGACTGGTTTTTCCTTCTTACGAGTCCACTTTGCTTCATTTCTTAAAGGTTGATGTACCCAGCCTCTGGATCCCAAGAGATCAGTTAGGTGCCTAAACTCCAGAGATGGCTGTGATTCCATATACCTCTCAGTTTAGTGTATCTTATGATAAAGGAAATTCTTAGTTTGCACTCATGATTTTTATAGCTTCAGTGGAAAACACCCTCTGTCCTCAGACATGATAGGAAACCTATAGGGGCCTGGGTTTCCTTTTGATAGCAGCAGCAAACACCAGAAACTGAAAGCACTTAATGAATTTCATTTACTGATTTCATGGAGAAGCAGAGCCTGAGAGAACTATCAATAGCCAGCATTGAAGCCTAATGGCAATTCCTGTTTATTCACTGTCTCATGGGTGTTTATAGATCATGTTTTCCATCATCCATTTCTTCTTGTGAGGAAAAAAACCCCCAACACTTTGTATTCCCACTCAGTGTTTGTGTTCTTTATATATTCCCAGTATCGTGTTATGCATTTTTATTATCTGTGCTGTAATAGAAAACAAATAAAAACAATGTTATAAATCCAATAAAACAATAGGAGAATATACAATATAGGGCCTTGGAGAAAATGTGTGTGAATAACAGGCAGAAACTAAAATGCTGAATACATATTGATCTTTTTGTTATGACTGAAGAATGCAGAGTGCAAAAAGAAGGGTGGGTTGTATGTGTGAGTCTTTCTCTTCTGGCATCACTGAAGTTATGTAGTCAGCCCTCAAGTAGGAAACAAATGAAGCTAATTCTTATTGGGTGTTATCTATTATGAAGTCTATATCTCTACTGCTAAGGATAAAGTTTAACTTCTCATTATAAGTTTGATTGTTGATTTTTTTCCTAAAATTATGTAAAAGACATGGGGTTGGCTGAAATTACCCGAAGATGCCATTTTCAGATTTTTTGTTTGTTTGTTTGTAGTGGGAAGCCCTGAGAAAAAAAGAGGTCACAAAAAATTTTAAAATCCAATGCCATTGACTCCATTAGGGCCATAATTTCACTAGTGACTTCTAAAAAATATCTCTTTAATTTATAATTTATGGGTCATCTTTACCTTGCACTGATCCCCGAAAAATACCAGCAATTGCCTTGACGCATTTCAAATAAACTCTTAGCCAGACTTTTTGTCCTACCTTCAACAATTATAGTCTCTCCTTGAAAATATTTGGTGATACATAATGATGATGTTTTGCTATGACCTGAAATCTTAAGAAAAATATTTCTGCCCAAGGAATTATCTGAAAAAAGTCAAACCTTCCTGACTACTTCTAATTATTAACGTGTGTAGTTCTTTTAACATCTCTTCCTATTGTAAATATCCTAAAAGAAGACAGTTTCCTAATGTATTTTTGAGGTGTGTCTGTGTGATGTGAGACAGGAAGAGAATGAAACTTCCCTTATTTAGTGGACCTCTCATGACCTTCAGGGAAGCCATTCAAAGTACTCACTCTTTTCCTGATGTCCAACAACATCCTGGCCTGTATCAGGAGTGGTGTGGCCAGTAGAACCAGTGAAGTGATTCTACCCCTGTACTCATCACTGGTGAGGCTGGATCTTGAGTACTGTGTTCAGTTTTGGGCCCCTCACTACAAGCAGGACACTGAGGCACTAGGATGTGTCAAAGAAGGTCAACAAAGCTGGTGAAGGGCCTAGAGCACATGTCTTATGTGAAGCATCTGAGACAGTTGGGGTTGTTTAGCTTGGAGAAAAGGAGGCTCAAGGGAGACCTTATAGAACTCTACAACTACCTGAAAGGAGGTTGTAGAGAGGTGAGGGTTGGTCTGTTCTCCCAAGTAACAAGTGACAGAACAAGAGGAAATAGACATAAATTGTGTCAAAGGAAGTTTAGATTACATATGAGGAAGAATTATTTACGGAATGGATTATCAGGCATTGGAGCGGCTTGCCCAGGGCAATGTGATTTAGTCAAGGTCTTGTCAGCATTAGGTTAATGATTGGACTAGATGATATTAAAGGTCTTTTCCAATCTAGGAAATTCTGTGATTCTCTGATTCTGTAATACTGTAAATTCATAGCATACTTAGGGTCTAACAAATGTCTACAGGAGAACTCTCTTTGAGACTGAGTACTCTCTAGAAATGAAAAGCAGCTAGTAGAGCCAACATAAAGGATTAAAATGATGACAGTTTTAACTCAACAAAGTCCCTATTTGAAAGTGATGGCAGTGTTTTATTACAGATTACAGACTGAAACATCTAAGCAAAAAAAATAAAAGTGCTGTATTACAAAAAAGCCAGTCTCATTACTTTGTTTAATTTCTAAAATATGAAAACTTTATGAACCTTTTTCAGCTTTATGAATGCTTTTTATAATAAATAATTTTTACAGTATTTGTGAGCTGCACTGTCATTCTGCCTAAAGATCCAAGATAACACCGTAAGAGAAATATTTCACCATACTGAGACCATGTCTATTCTGTGCTTGAGCTGCAGTTTATTCCTCAAAACAGTGTTCATTTGATCCAAGTTAAAGAGAAATGAAGATACCGATGAAGACATTTTTGCCTTCACTTTAATTACAGAAACATATTTTAATACATATTTTGAATTAGTTTCTTTAAGTAGGGTTTTATTGGATCTCAAAAGAAAAGTTAATCAAGATAATAGATTAATAAAAACTACTAATTTCACAGCTGATGATTTAAATAGTCAAACTAAACTCCGTAGTAAAAATTGTGTAGTTTCTGCAAGATGCTTCACCAAAAAAGTAATGCAAATGACAATCCATTTCTACTCATTCTAGCCAATATATGAGATATGGCAGATTTAGAAGAAAAGACTTTAAATGTAACTTTAAATTTATTATAGATATGGTATGTTAATGTTGAATTTACAATAAAATCAGAGAAATTATTGGAGCAGCCAAAAGGATTGAATTAAGCAATTAGTCATTATGAAGCCAGAAATAAAAGACTAGATTGTTCTATAAATGTTAAATTGGTAATTTACAGTCTATGGGAAATGTCTCCATGCTGATTTGTTTATCCATTTATTTGTTTATCTGAATTTTTCAGCCCTACAATGAAAAACATGCATCTAGCATTGTGAGTACAATCATATTAAAAGCAAATCAATATATTTCAGATAGCCTCAGTCACATGAAGGATCCTAACAACAAAGAAATATAACAAAAGTAATTATTCTTCACACAATGTCTATAGAATATTGCTTTCAAGCCTTAACTGCTGTGTTTTTGTGAGCATAGAAAAATAGGATTGATTTTATGGTATGCTCTGGAAAAAAAAAATCACGGATTCCAGATGTTATGAACTGACAGGAAGCAGTACCAGAGATAGTGAAATGGTAATAAAAAGATGCCAGCTACTATTTCTTATATATACCGAAGTTCAGGTCAGCTTTGTCTCATTTCAGAATTATAGAATACAGATGCAACAGCGGGTGGGTGGAAGACAGGTAAGTCTCACATGTGTGGGTCTCCAGCCGTTACAGATCTAAGTCCAAACAGTTACATCAGTCTGAGAGCTCCCACAACAGCTAATACAATCACAGTGCACACACATAATATCCTTTCATAAAGAAAAAGCACTACTTAACAAATAATGCACTACATATAGTACCAAAAAAAAAAGTAGCATTTTTTTACCGTAACAATAGATCTTTAGTCTTGAAATGGCTAAGGCATGGATGAAACGGCAGGGCTGCCATTTAAAAGAAATGAGCCTAGGCTTCAAGCAGTCTATAAATAAAAACAGTCTTTCTGTCTGTAACACATGATCATCTAGAAACAGTTAAGTAATTTAGTAGACCTGTAGATTGCAAAGTCCTTAAAATAAACTATGGGCAAATGGATCTGTTTCTGTTACAGATGTCCCCTGCCTTTTGAGCTGCTTTTCCTAGCCAGGTCACAGTACATGATGGTATGCAGGGATTCAACTTGATGGTCTTCATGCAAGCCTTAAACTTTCTCAAAGCATGCAACTGACATTTTATGTATTGTATGCAGAGAGCTGTAAATGATACCTAGGAAAATAGAAAGGAAAAACATTATGAGAGTGCAGTTGTAGAACAAGACTCAGAATTTATTAAAGTAATCTTTAGGTTTTATGAAGTCCAACACATCATTTTTAAATATCTGCATTTAGTAAAAACAAATGTGTGCTTTCAGCACCCTAAGCAGTACTGTATACATATGAATGATGCAAGAGAGAAGAAAAATGAAATCATCATGAGCCATTAAATTGTCCATGCATGTAGCAAGTACAAAATTAATTCTTTTAATCTGGAATTTCAATATGGAAGGAGAAGGAAGGTTGCATTTTGTAAATTAAATCTATCACACATAAGTGTTCCAAACTGCAATAGGTTTGGGGTTTTTTTCACGTAAGATTAGGTGGTTACTTAATTATAGTGAATAAGAGAGGTCTTATTTTTAAAGATTAAGACTTTTAACACTGTTTCCAATAAGGTTCTCATGGAGATGATGTGTTTGTGTGGACTAAATCATCAGACAGTGAAGTGGATTGAATGGTTGTGCCCACAAGGCAGAGATCTGTGCAGTGAAGTTTAGTTGAAAGCCAATAGTGTACTTCAAGAGTCAATACTTATCTTCTTGAACATTAATGATCTGGATGATGAATGTACAGTCAGTAAGTTTGCTTATGGTGCAAATCTGGGAGGTATGGCTGGCTGATGGCAGAGCATTGTGCTGCCATCCAGAGGGACCTTCACAGGCTGGAGAAATGGTTCTACAGGAATCTCAAGCAGTTCAACAAAAGGAAATGCAAACTCCTGCACCCGGGGAGGAACAACCCCATGTACCAATATATCCTGAGGATCAACCCTCTGGAAAGCAGCTTTGCAGAAAAGGACCTAGGGGTCTTGTTAGATATGAAGTTAAACATGAGTCAGCAGTGTGTTCTTGTGGCAAAGAAGGCAAATGGTATCCTGGACTGCATTAGGCAAAGCATTGCAGCATGTTGAGAGAGGTGATGCTTTCCCTCTGTTGAGCATGGGTCAGACCACACTTGGGAGTATTGTGTCCAGTTCTGGTCTCCTCAGTACTTGAGAGACATGTACATGCTGGACAAAGGCCACAAAGATAATGCAAGGACTGGACAGGAGCATCTCTCCTATGAGGAAAACCTAGGAGACCTGGGACTGTTTACCCTGGGGATAAGAAGACTCAGAGGTAGTCTTATCAGTGTATATAGATATGTGAAGGGAGAAGATGGAGCCAGGCTCTTTTTAGTGGTGCATAGGATACAAGCTTGTGCAATGGGTACAAGCTGAAACACAGCAGGTGTCATCTGAAGATCAGGAAACATTTTTACTGTGACTGAGCACTGACACAGGTTGCCCAGAGAGGTTGTGGAGTCACCATCCTTCAAGATAATGAAAAACTGACGATTGGACCAGATGATTTGCTAAGGTACCTTCCAATCTCAGTCTGTGATTCTGTGATTGATACAAGATTTTTTCCTTTATTTTCTAAGATGTGAAGCATATTCTATCATCATAGTGCCTAAATTATACATTCATCTGTCTTCCTTCTTTATTAGACCATTAGGTATCATGTAAATTTTGAAGGGATAGTCCCTAGCAAAATATAAACCTGATGCAAAAGCCGTTGAAGACAATAGGGTCCTAAGTGACCACATAATCTCATTTCCATTCTTTTGTTCCACTCCTTGAACATAGTAACATAAAAGAACAGAATGAAGACAAGGACAAAAAGATTATGTAGGCACTTGGGAGGTTAATGTATGTGGTTCTGCTTTTTTTCATAAGCTAATTCATAATTATTTTCTTCAATTAGATGAAATCAGTTAAAAAGCTTAACTAATCAATTACTGAAGAAAACTTTAACAGGAAAAAAAAAAAAAAAAAGGCCCTGAGGACCTTTATTTCACATTATTTTACAAGTTAAACAAAGACAAATGAATGCTAGTCATGTACTATGTATTTTAAGAAAAAATTTCCTCTTTCAAAATCTGTCTGGGTAAGCTAGACTTTTCTAGCATCACCACTTAATTCTTTAATAAGCCTTTAGAAGATTGTTTCTGGTACTCAAGCATCAAGATGCCATTTCCCACAGGTTTTCCAGCTTTCACCAATAGTGTTGTATAATCTTCCAAATAAAGGCTACTAGTAGGGTATCTGCATAATCTTTCAAGACTTGGAGACAGAACTTTTGAGTACTTGCATCATTAGCAAGTCACTCACTCTGGAGAACAGGTGTTTTTTCTTTATGGACCATAGGGAATGACATTTCCAAATTGGCCACAAGAGGATTTTCCTAATCTGTCAGAAGTCCTTTTGGTTGAATCCCTTGGGCTTCTGCTCTCATTTGTTCTGCAGCAAGTAGAACACAAAGAGATCAAGAAGAGTAACCAGACAGAAAGAAAAAAACAAAACAAAACAAAACAAACCAGATATCCTGAGTTTATTTACATGTCAGTTAAGGCCAGAAGAATTCAACAGAACATTTTACCTCATCTCCTACATAGAAGTCTACCAGATTGCATCCACTTACCATTGTGTAGTGCACAGTAACTAGATTTCACTAAAGTGTATTTTATTTGGAAAATACCTGTTTTCAGATAAGAGTCTATATTAATATTATTACTAATAATAGGACCAGACAAGATCCATCTCTGGTCCTGAGGGAACTGGCAGACAAAGTTGTTAAGCTGCTTTCCATCATATTTGAAAAGTCATGGCAGTCTGGTGAAGTTCCCACTGACTGGAAAAGGGGAAACATAACCCCAGTTTTCAAAAATGTTAAAAAGGAATACCTGGGCCACAACAGGCTAGTCAGCCTCACCTCTGTGCCTGGTAAAATCATGGCGAAGATTCTCCTGGAGGCTCTGCTAAGGCACATGGAAAATGAGGAGGTGATTATTGGCAACCAACGCGGCCTCTCCAAGGGCAAATTGTGACTGACAAATTTGGTAGCCTTTTACAATGGTGTTACAGAATCACTGGATAAGGGAAAAGCAACTGACATCATCTGCTTGGACTTGTGCAAAGTGTTCAACACTGTCCCGCACGACATCCTGATCTCTAAGTTGGAGAGACATGGATTTGATGGATCATTTGATCCACTTGGTGGATAAGGAGTTGCTGGATGGTTGTACTCAGAGAGTTGCAGTCAAGGACTTGATGTTCAAGTGAAGACCGGTGACAAGTATTGTTCTTCAGGGTTCCGTACTGGGACTGGTGCTGTTTAATACCTCCCTTGGTAACATGGACAGTGGGATTGAGTGCACCCGCCAAGCTGTGTGGCACAGTCCACACACTAGAGGGAAGGGTTGCCATCCTGAGGGACTTGGACAGGCTGGAGAGGTGGGCCCATGCCAACCTTATGAAGTTCAACAAGAT
>JAAGNO010019810.1:30191-42516 GCA_033439905.1 Ceryle rudis
TTCACAGTGGTCCTTATAGCAGCGATTTTGGTTCTTTACAGCTCAGCTCACTTCTAAATAATAATAATAATAATAATAATAATAATAATAATCAGAAGGCCATCATATTTTTCCTTTTCATTTTTTTTTCCTTTTCCTTTTTATCTTTTCTTTCCCTTGCCTTTGTTGCAAACCTACAACAAAACCATGGTAGTTGTGTTTTAAGCAAGAATACTAGCCCTCTTTGGATGTTAATATCTCATTGTGTGCTATAAAAGGGAGAAATGAAGCATAGCTTCATAACTTCAAAGCTAGTAGGAATTCACTACTGAGTGCTGAATAGAAAGTTTGTTAGTATTCAGTTTTCCAACTGTAATCTGCACAGTAATTTTCCACAACAGAGACGAATGCTTGCTAAAAGCTAAGGAGATGTTCAGGAGAAGCTACTTGGCAGACTCAAAATCAAGACCTGACGTGTATTTATGGAGTGCAGTAAAACACAGGGCAGAAGACTTCAAATCAGCTGCAACAGAGAAAGGTTCATAAGGCAGAGAGAGATGTTGAGGAGTGGAGAATCAGAATGTTGGTGTGTTGAGCTGATTAGCTGGCAATGCTGTCTGGGTTCCTCTTCATATGCTAGTTCTGCTTCTAGTTCCAAGGTGAGATACTCAGAACTGGTTTAAGGAGAGTCTGTACCACAAAATACACTGTAAATTTTCCCCTAAACCAGGACACATTTCCTAGTGGACTTCAAACAGAGTGGTAAGACAAAGCAGTCATTATTTTAAGCATGGAATTTTTCAGAGGTCTTGGAAACTATTTTGAAAGGAGCTGGTGAGATTCATGTAGCATCTGAAAGAAACTTTCGTCCTCAATGTGAGATACAGTGAGACCGGATTTTTTCATTTCCCCTTCTGAGTGGGTCATTGTAAGCAGACAAAAGAGTTGTATAGGCACTGGGAGCACACAGCCATTCTTCTAGACTGTAGATCAAAGAAATAGAAAGAACCCTGCAGCCTAAAAAATGTAAACTCCAGTCTTCTTGATTTTGCTTGATGAACCTGTGAACTCTTTAGTCCATGAATATCTTTAACTGGATATGCTTTTTCTTGATAATTCTTGAAAATTTTATTTACCTTCCATTTTGTAAAATTCTAGGGCTCTTCATCTTCCACTTTCACTTTAGAACTGAAGATAAAGTAGAATTAATACATGTTTTTGTCCAGCAAAATGAGAAACTATTTTCTTACTTTTAAAACCTCTGAAAAAGTACTTTAAGATATTTCTCATTCAGAAGGTGTGTTGTAAATTATCCAGTTTTGTGCTGAAGTAGTACTTGCAGTTTGGCTGCTTGTATTAGTTAAATTGTAGTACTGTGAATATACATACACATTTGCTGGGGGAGAAAAAGGCAAACCAACACCTTGGCACAATAGAATTTTAGTAGAATTAAAATGACAAGGCATGCTTGTCTTAACTTTGCTTAACACTGTAGAGACTTGTTCATGAGGATTATATGTGAGGAACAAGTCTAAAGAATTATAATTTTAAAATTTATTATTTATATGAATAAAAAGAATGCTCATATGAGTAATTTTGTTGTGCTTTTTAGCCGATGGATTCTATATAGAAGGAAACAGAAAAGCACTATTTACTCTTTATGCTCTTTTTACTCTTTTAAAAGGTAGATGATAAAATACCTATTTCTTCCCCCCAACCTTGTCTGACAAGACAGATTAAATGAAGACAGAGATTAAGCACAGAAATAGTGGATATGAAGTTGTTTAGAGGAATAGAAAACTGTCAAATGTTCAATTAAAAGTATCATGGGAAAAAACACCATAAACCATCTTCTTCATTCATCACAAAAGATTGATACAAAAAGAACTGTCAGTCCACCAAAACCAGACAGAAACATATTAATACAGGAAAAAAATAAAAAGGGAAGAAAGTTTACCCTGAACTGAAAATCTGTGGCAATTAAAATGAAATGCTGCAATAACAATACACGAGGTAAAAGAAGTACAGACTTTAAAATTTAGATTAAGTTTATTATCTAATTACATAAATTTAATTAGATAAATTAAGCTGGTATTGTAGAAATACATGTCAAGTTTCACATGCTTCATCTGAAACACGATGTTTTTATTAAAGCCCACAGTGAAGTAATATCAGAAATATTTTTTCTTAAGATGTGTCATTCTGTAGGGTTTTTTTATTAAGTTAGTGTCTTTTTAGCATTATGTTTGCTGGAGTTTGAGTTTCAGAATATGTATGTACTGAACAGAACTAATCCAAACCTCATTATTTTTCACAAGTCTCATAAACTTTAAGCAAATCACATAGTTTGGAAAGACAGATTCATTCAAACTTTAGGATTGGTAAAATGAAGAGTATTGATTTGATGAGATTAACATTGAAATTTTGTTATTATATGTTATTCACAATAATATGATTACAGTAAGTCAGTGTAGTGATCTGGCTACACTAGTTAGTGAAATCATCCCTGTGAAACTGATGCAAAAGGTTGCCCTTGAAGTGTTTTCAGGAAAACTCAAATGATTTTACGCTTCAGGAAGACACTTTAACCTGCTGCAGTGAGAGTAGCATCACAAGTCTCCACAAAGTCAATTGTCCCAGTGACAAATGCCACAGTGACTTATCTCTGACAGGTTTCTTTCTGGAGGATGCTAAAATCAGCTCCTCTGAGTTTTGAAATCACATTGTTCTCCAGATGGAGAATGATACCACTGATTTATGGATACAGAAATTCATGGATGGAAACAAGTACTGGTGCAGCAGTACAGTGAGGTGCATTAGAACTGTTTCGGGGACGCAGTCTAAAATTGGTCTTCTTGGACTTTCTTCCCCTGTGCCAGACTTATGCAGCTGAGGCAGAGCAGTTTGGCATTGTGCAGACCTGCTGCCATGCTGCTGCCGTGCTGGAGATGACCCTAGGTTGACCTTGCTCAGAAACAATGCACGTCACGTCATTGCATTTGGTTCTGGATCAACTTGAGGTGGGCTATGTAATGATGGTGAAGTTTGTAAAAAGGGAAGCACATAGCTATGTGTACCCTTCTGTAGCTATTTTTCAGGATGGGAGGCTGGAGTGTCTCCTGTTTTTTCCTTTTAGGATTGCAAAGGTTCTTTTTACAGTTCAAGGACATGACTGGGAATTGCCAATCTGCAAGTGAATTTCTTCCATTACTTAAGTTTTATAGCTATGTATCATAGAGCCATAAAGAAGAGTCATTCTCTTCTTTTGAACTCCAACTTCAATAAGTAATTTCTGTAGGGTGAGATCGGGAAAAAGTTTGGAGAAAGAGGAGGCCTGCTCCACGTGGATGGACAGATTTGTCCCTTTCATGTGCCACCTGTCTGCCTTCATTCCAGTCTGTGGCTGAGCACAGGCAGTTATAAAATTACATACCAACAACCTAGTTACAGTGGTAGTAGTTATTGATGGATAGAGAACTTGAGGAGAGAGATTAGTTTAGATAACTATGTGTGGCAGTTGCACTTAGGCTAAATAAGTGCTGCTCAAATTCAAACCTCTGTTTTCAAGCTGAAGAGAGAGTTGAACTCTAAAAGATCTTCTTCCTCTCTTTAGGAGACAGAAAACAATATTTTAAGCATGTAGTGAGTGTAGTTGTTTCCTTGGCACGCTTATGCTTGTGGTTCTCACTTCATTTGAAAGACCAAACTATACTTACTTTGTAGACATGGGGGGCTCCAGTCTGAAAGGAAGAATGATGGAATGATTCCGTTAGATTCTGCTTTACATCTTAAATCATTCTGTCAGTGTTTCTTTGATCTACCTTTCCAGTGCTGGCATAAAACAGTTTTTCTTAAGTCAAAACTGGAGCAGAATGGCATGGAAAAACTCACATGGACAGCCTTCAGACATATGTAGGAGAAGACTTATACTGAAAAGCTACCGTTTCTCAACCAGAAATTATGCCTAGTTCTGTGAACTTCTCTACTTCACTGAACCAGGAGATTAAGTGAGGCAGAGTGATGGCAGGCAGTGTTTGCTGAAGCTTGGCAGTGTCGGTGTGCCTGTAGGCACAACTTGGGTAGATTTATTTGGTTTCCAGGTCAAACCCTGAAATCAAGCCAGGCAGCTATATGTAAAAGAGATTTATTCCTTCTTCACTGGAAAAAAATATGTATCAAACATTCACTGAGTGTTTAATAAAAGTAAGGTGTCTTATGCATTTGTTATTTAAAACTGTTAATTGTAGTTGTAACAGTGACACGGTGGAGATTAGGCACACAACAAAGAAAATATAAATACAAACAAAATGAAAATGCAATGGCTGCTGTGTATAGCTTTCTTTGTGAATGAATTGATGTTGCAGATATGAATCTTCTATAGTTTCTGTGGATTATTATAAAATCCCACTTATTTCTCTAACATATATACATGCATATACATACATTATTTTATTTCCATTTTACAAGATACCAGATTGTGATCTGTACGGTCTGAGGAACCTTGAGATAAATGCATTTGGAAGAAGTATGGATGAAAGAAGTGGTTTCCCTAGCAACAGGAACTTTGTGTGAAAACTATTCAAATACAGTCTCTTCTTCTTCCCTGTTTATGCCTTATTCAGTGTTTTGGTTAGTGCACACTATACAATAATCCTTTAGAATGCTATTCTCAAAACATTTCAATGACAATAGGCAAAATACCCCCTTGCCCTGAAAAAGCCCTGTGCCCCTCAGAAGTTCTTCCAATGAACTTAAGTAAGTCACCAAAAAGTATACATTGTACATTTCAACAGCTTACCTATTCTGTGAATTAATGTCTAAGTTATAAAAATAACCTTATTTACAAAGTATATGCTAAAGTTCAATTTCTTTAAAATTTCTACTTATGACAGATTTAATGGATATCTCCAGACTAAGTTTTAATTTCACTCACACACAAAGAGTCTTTATATATAACCATAAGCTAATGGTTTACTAGACTGATGCATGGTCAGCTATACTATAAATGTCTGTTAGTATATGTTATCTGACTCAGTAAATTGTAATGTTTTTTCATTGACTCAGTCTTCATAAAACCCCAGGGGACAGATCAGCTGGGAGATGCCTTCCTTACAACTGTTTGGCTGGCTGCAGTTTGCATGCTTTTGCTAACATTGTAATACATATCCACAGATAATTATTGTCTTAAAGTTTTTCCCTGAACAAAAGTATGTTAAACTACTATTTTTACTTTTCATCTTATTTTACTACTACTTGCATTTGTGTTGACTCAAAAGCAAGCAAAAGTCAATCAAGTTGAACCCCATGTTACTGTTTGTTACCTATGTATTTTTTCTCTTTCTTTCCTTTGACGATTTGCATGTAAGTCAAATTCTCAGATATAAAAAAGGTCTTTTGTATTGAAGGCTAGTAATTTATTCCATTTTTTTCTTCCTTCTTGAGAGTATTTGGACTGGATAGAGTCTTTAGTTATGCTGTCTTTAGGAAAGACAACATTTAATATAGAATGGAATTCCTGATATTTTGATAGCAATATGCAATATACTCAGAACAGTCTTTACACAAATATTATAGTTAATCAGAAGAGCTCTATCAGGTTGCTGGGAAAGGAGTGTGATGTAGTAGGTGCAGAATAGACTCAGTCTAGTGGCAAGATTGGGAGATAGATTTACAAAGCTGTGGCAGAGGGTGTTGTGTGTGTGTGAGTTACTAGAGGTCTCTTATCTGTTCTCTCCAAAATATGCATGCCTAATTCCTGTCATGGAAACATTCACAAAACAAACAGCAGCTTCTATTCAAAATGGGGGTTTATTGCTACCAAAACTGCCCAGCACTCCTTCTGACCAAATGCAAGTTTGCATGTCTGTTGGGAATTAACCACTACACAACTAACTCATAAACCTTAAGGAAAAATGAACCAAAATGGGCACACACTCACTCATCAAGGGGAAACCTCCCACACCAGAGTGCCCAAGACACCACTCACACAAAGCAGGGAGCAAGGCTCCTGCAATCTATGGAGACTCACTCAATCCATGGAAGTATCCTTGGATAGTATGTCCAAGGGGAGGGTCTGACTGCCAGGCCTGCTGCTCTGTGAACAAGCAACTCCTTTGGCTCTTAGGCAGGACCCCATTTATACCCTGGTTGTGGGTGCACTGTAGTAATTTTGATTGGTTGAGGGGATAAGCCCAGACAAAACACAGACAAGTGCAGACCCCAGGCTTGTTTACTGAGGTGTCCAGACCCTGAGGCACCAGTTAAGCACAACGAGGTGCAGCTTAATGGCTGATGCACCAAGCTGCTCCAGGACACCCTCTTTCCTTTGTCTGTTTTGTCTGTTGAAGGGGGCTGCACCTGCCACAGTGACATTCATAAAAAAATTGTCCACAGTAAAAATGGTCATGAAGGCTAAGAAGATAGTTGTTCAGCATGAATGCCCTGCATAATTGTTTCAGAGCTTTAAAATGATGTTGCATCAAATTATATATCCTGACAGTCAGGTCTTAATCTTAGTGCCAGAACTAAGTCCTAAATTAACAGACACCAACTGTTTTTAGCCAGAAACTCTCTGTCTAGCCTACTGATATGTTATTCATATCCATGTCAAGTATGAAAAGAGTAAATATCATCCAAGAGAGTGAGAATCATATCTGTAAAGATTTAGAAATCCTTTTTCTGTGTAGAATAGCAGCTGTGTTGAAACATGTATGCTACTCATGATTTCATATTAATTATTACCTTACAGTCTACTGCCTGACTGTTATTCATCAGAGATCCAAATAATACCTTATTTTTTTTTAGAAAAAACCTAAACCTTGATTCAATTAATATGTATGAAATATAAACAAATACGTAAAAGTTTTAAAAACAATGAGAGGAATAGATTTGTTATATGGAGTCTGCAGTTTCTGATGCAAGAGATGTATATCAGCAGCAGGCTTATTAAAGTCAATGAACTAATATCAACTTATATATTTAGCCAAAGGCTCAGTGAAGAAAGCAGTACTCACAGATACAGGAACTATATCATATATTTTCAGAATTGCAGTCAGGATTCTTGTCACACACCTGTAATTCCATTTAAAGAAATGCTGAATAGCAAGCTCAAAGATGATCAAAAATTACAAGTAGGTTTTCAACTAGTCTCTTTTGACTAAAATACTCTAGAGATCTATAAAATACTAAATGACAAAGGGCAATAAATGTAAAGAATCGACACAAGACATGGTGGAAACAACAAAATTATGAGCTAGTGTGTTAAAACTAGCAAAAAACTTTTAATATATAAATAAAGATAAGGCAAGAAATTATAAATAAATGAGGTTCTTTAGAACTGGGTAAGTAAACTGGAACAGGGCCTTACCGAGCTATTAATAGATACAAACTAAAACTCCTTTTCCTATTATTTTCTTAGAACTCCTCTTCTGGATAATTATCAAAGATAAACAGGGTATCAACCTGCATGATTTCAACAACCAAACTGTCTTACAGTTTAATTTTGTGAGAAAGGTGTTGAGCACAGTGTTGGGTTTCATGTCTCATGACTGAATGGTAGATTGTCCTTGCTAATCCTTTATGGAATATGAATCCTGCAAGAGATATAATTTAACAGGTACATGAATGAATATGTTATTCCTGGTGAGACTACTATACTATATGGCCTCACAAACCTTCCAAGATGGTCCATAATCTTGTTGATAAGTGAAATGTGCTTGATACAGTCTGTAGCAGACAGTACAAGCACAGGATGACTTCAGAGCTCCCATGAAAAGAGGAAGAAAGGGAGAGCAGAGAGGGAGATGGCTCTAGCAGTGCCTCTCCTAGTGAAGCGTGCTGCATGCACATAGCCAGTAACCTACAGCAGGTCCCCACACACTTATTGGAGAGTGTTTTGCTTTTGCCACTCATCAATCTTATGTAAAGTGTTACCCTATACTACATGTGATAAGTATGTTAACATTTTAAAGAGTAAATTGTATGATTCGGTCAAGTCTTCCCAAACAGCAGAAGTGACTGAATTCTGCAACACTGGGCAAGAGTAAACTTAGATGCAATATGTATGTTTGGTTTTCCAAAAGACGGTTGGCAAATACTTTCAGCAAAAGTATTTCAGGGCACAGGTGTAAGGTCCTCATAGGGGTAACTAACTGACTAAAATAAGAAATAGAACAGGACTAAATTATTTTAGGTTAGCAGAGTTACATCAGCAGTGGAGTTCCTCAGGGATATGTGCTGCAATCTGTATTGCTCAAAAATTTTCTGAAGATACTAGATTATTGAGACCAATAAGGACAAGGGACACCCGAAGATATGAATAGTTGTGAGACTGAGTAACTGAGAAGTTAAATAACAAGTAAAATTCTGTGTAGATAAATGTGAAAAATTGCAGCTGGAAAAGTTGCATACAAAATGATAGACTCTGAACTCAACAATACTGTTTAGGGGCGGATCTTGGTTTTCTGCAAATAGCTCCATAAAAATGACAAGTCAATGCTCAGAAGCAGTGAGAAATAAATGTTCAAAATTATTAAAAAAGAAGAGAGAACAAAAAACCTTATTATACAAGTTTATTATGTTACCATTATTATTATATATAATCTCTTATGTAGATTATTCACCTACATTTTGAATATTGTCTACAGTTATGGTCTCCTCAATCTCTGAAAGAATAATGTAGAACTGAAAACTGAAGGAAGACAAGGATGCTTAAGGTATGGACCAGTTCCAGTGCAAAAAACCTAAATTTATAAGTCTGGAAAAGAAAGGAACACTATGACAGAGTGGTATGAATTCCATAAACATGTGTGGATAGAGCTTGAGGATTTAGCATTTCTTGCAGGTCATAGACTAGAGACTAATAAATGAAGACAGATCAAAACAAAGAAAACAAGATTGTTCTTTGTATGATTGTTCTAAGTATGGAATTCTTCATCAAAGAGCACAGTGGATATAAAAAGTTGCATGACTACAGAAAGAAACAGACTATATATCTGTAGAAAAGAAATGGATATAGGTTACTAAATATATAGAAACCTTGTCTACATCAGAAAGCCATTGAACTGAAAATAGGACATTACGCTGAAGTATGTTTGCAGTTTTTTCCTCTTGTCTAAGTACTCACAGCCACTGCTGGAAAGAGAACACAAGAGAGATACAAAGCCTTTCTTCTGTTCTGATTTATCTCAAGAGACTTTATTAAAACCTTTTTTCTCAAATGCTTATGTTATATACAGATATAATCCTGAATATCTCATTCTTATTTCCTTGCATTAATCACTCATTTATTATTCATGTCCTCTTTCATAAATTTATACTAGTCTCTAGCCCATCTTATCTAACTCTTTTATATTTATTCAGGAATCATACTCTTTAACTCAGGTTGTACTTAAAGATCTGTTGCTTTCTGTTTTTCTCTGGATATTTTCCAGTATAATGTTACTATGGAATTTTTCCAAGTTCTATTAAGACCAGCAAAGGGATAAAGGAAAAATAAGCAAACAGTCTAAATCTTATTATTTCATTTCCATCTGTTCCATATTTTTTGGAACCATACTCAAATATCATCTTTCTTTTGCCTTAATGTATTTTTAGCCAATTCTGTTGTCAACCTTAACTATGAGTTTGAATTTCCCCTAGCAAAAAAATAATTTTATACATTCCACTTCCTCTGGTAAGCAATGAAACAATTTCTATAACATCAAACCATTTTTTAAGTTTGGATCCCTCAAAGACCACTGTTGTCACTGACTTCTGCTTCTTTGTAAAAAGATTCACTTTAATCTTTTGCCAATGCCATTAACTTTTCTCATATCCTTCTACAGATATTCTTTAATAGATTGCATCACTGTGCTTGCCTCCAGATTTGAGAAAATAAGAGAAAGAAAGCTATACATCAACTTTACTCACACATTATAAGGACATATTCACTAACCATATTACCATTGCAAAACACAGTAAGGATGAAAACATCTTGTACTGACAGTTTATATAGATGTAAAAACCAAAAAGTCTAAACTTTCATTTAAATTGAAATTACTTTAAATTTATCTTATCTATGATGTGCTTTTTAACTGTGTAAATTACGAACCTTTTTAATTTCAATTTTTTTCTTGATATTTTTCAATTTTTCTAAGCTGTCATTTTATTTTCACTTGTTTTCTGATTATTATTTGTAATAGAATGGTCCTAAACCCTCTGATATAGAATTCATCTCCCCTGGGAAATACCCTGAAGGTATGCCTTGAACCTTTGACCTAAACAACTCACATGTCTAACAAAATTAAAATTAGCCCACATAATTTAATTTCATTGACTAGAGCTATTAAATGTTGCCAAATATTTTTAAAGAAAGACCTTGGAAATCAGTAATCTGTGTTAGCAAAATTTAAACTTGTATGTAACATAATTTAAAGTAAGCTTGTTATTACTGAATCCAGTGTATATATCTACCAACTTACCACCAATACAGTCATTAAAAAGTAGTCTCTTGTATGTCAGGTGATTCTTTTACAATCACATCTGATAAATATGAAAATTAATATATTTATCAGCATTCCAAGAACGTATGCTATGTTGATAGTACAAAAGTACAGTTTATGGTATTTTGGCACAAAGGAATATTTTTTTTAAAGTCCTGTAGAGGTGTTTGTGACCATTTAAATCTAATGCTGTGTCTTCAGCATAGTCTTAGCACTAAAACCAACACTAACTTTTTTATTGTTTTCCACAACAATATTTAATGGAAATATGTTATTGTTCCTTATTCTTTCATTACAGTTTTCCCAACTATTAAATTTATTTTGTTATCCAGCCTCTTCTCCCGTGTTAATATTTTTGAGAATCTTTTCTGAATACCTGAACACCTCTGTCCTACTCATAGTACTGTGTAAGTAGTAATTCTTCTGTTAAGTAATACTTTATTTTATTAATAGGCAATAATATATATATATTTTTCCCACTACCTACACCCACTGTCCTGTACAGTTTAGGCATAGACTTTTCAGACACTTTATTGACTATCTGTGGTCTGTTTTGTCTTATATTAATACTTTTCCTTCCATCTCTCCATGCTGACTGATACAATTTCACTTGTTGGCCTTAGCCTTTAAGTGTAAAAATATAAAGTTCTAATATTCCAGATATGCCTGCTGAAAGAGCTATGACCCATGTCCATGAACCCTAAATACATATTAAACTCTTTCAGCTTGTATCATGTGTAGTACACATAATTGTTTTGCTTTAGCAAAGGAGGTCTTCATTACTGTGGATAAATACATAACTGGCATACACAGTATTTTTTCCCCCAACTCTCGATTAAAAAAAAAAAAAAAAAGAATTTGGATTTATTTAAATTAGCTTGCACTTAAAATGGTTTCTCCACTGGCTTAGCTTATGCTATCACATCTAGTGTATGTTCTCTGGGTCTGTGCTTTTGAACATAATTCGTATTTCTTCTGGAATTACAATTTTTTGTAACACTAGTGGTGCTCTGCAGCAAAACACATACTTCTTCAGCAAGGGATATTTTATTTCCATAAATGTAAAAGACCTGGCTGCAGAAATCCCAGATTTCCTTTCCCAAAGCGAAGTTCATCCACCTGAATTGTCACATCATTATTTAGACTACCGTATTTTACAATACTTGAATTAGAGATTAGTTCATGATTCCAGAGGAGAAATGGAGTAAGAGGAAATATCTATTTAATGTATATGTTTGGTTGTGGTTTTGACTGGGGTAAAACTAATTTTTCTTCTTTGTAGCTAGAATAGTGCTGTGTTTTGGATTCAGTATGGGAGTTAGTATGAGAAGAATGTTGATAATATACTGATGGTTGTAGTTGTTGCTGGGAAATCAGTGACTTTTCACTTTCCTACATTACCAGTTTGAAGGAGCACAAGAAAGCTGGGAGGAAACAGCCAGGACAGCTAACCCAAGCTAGCCAAAGTGTTATTTAGGGAGGTAGTAGATGCCCCACCCAAGGAAAACTTCAGTGTCAGGCTTGATGGGGTTCTGAGAAACCTGATCTAGCTAAAGTTGTCCCTGCTTACTGCAGGGGGGTTTGAAAAAGATAAACTTTAGAGGTCCCTTCAAACCAAATGCATTCTATGATTCTATGATTCTGCGATACTTCATAACATAGAACATCATGCTCAGTATGTAAACTGTGGGGGAGCTGGCAGGTAGAGGCAGATTGCTGCTGCTTGGACATCAGTCATGTACAGGTGGTGAGCAATTTCATGGTGCATTTCTTGTCTTTTCTTGGGGTGTATTTCTCTCTTGTCACTGTGTTACAGTTATTATTATTGTTATAGTATGTTATTATTGCTATTATTATATTATAAT
>JAAGNO010019810.1:42956-73307 GCA_033439905.1 Ceryle rudis
TATTACTGATTTTCCTTTTAATACCTATGAATATAATAGTCAAACAAATATATTACCAGAACAATTCAAACTAAATTCAAGCTTCTGATGTTTTCCTTCTAATAAATTTCTTACTCATCTTGAACATTAATTTCCTGTTTTGAAATTCAGTGGTAGTTCAAAAGGCTAAAATGCACATCTTGACAAGAGTTACTTAATCTCATCAAGGTGAAACCATTTAAAATATACATTTTATATAATGTCTGTGCTTCTGTAAAAGCTATTGAGATCAAAAATCAAAGGGTAGCCGAGTGAATCTGTATCTCCCCAGCGAGGTAATAAATGTACTTTAACACTGACATTTCTTTGGACAGTACCCTTAAGAGATATTCAGAGTGTTTAAAATGCTGACATCAGTTAATCCATTCGTTACATCACAAATTTAAGCATCTGTTACATTTTTTTTGCTTGAGTGCCTTTTTTAAGGCTCATAGATCTAAATACAATGTCCTCTCTCCTGTGTATGATACTACTTTACCTACATGGTGTTTTTCCACTTCAATGGTTAATCCATTCTGGTCATTATCTGGAAGCTCTATTAACAACAATGTTTTACAAAATTCTTATTAATTCATTTTCATGCAAAAAAAAATGAGATTTTTATGAACTATATACATAATAGCTCAATTTAATAAGAAAAGTTAATTTAAAGCTGATTGTCTTGCTTAGTGACAGATCTAACAGCTTGGTCATGAGGCAACAGCTGCTGATCATGTTTTTTGGAAAATGCCTCAGATATGACATGGGGTATTTTAAAATATGGCAATAAAAATCCATCCCCAGTAAGCAGCATTGTCTCTTCTTTTGGAACAGAGCTCTGCTGGAGCTGTTATTGAGCAAAAAAGATGGAGAACCTAATGTCTTTTCTTGTCCTATTTTTATGAATTAAACTGTTAAGACTAGGGACATCTATGTTGTGATATGTGTTTTCTTTCAATTACTACTGAAATGCTTTATAAAACTGGGAAAGACATCAGCAGGGGAGACTAAAATACATATTCTTCCTCCCACTCTGACTGCAATGGAGTCATTCTGTAACATAATCCAGAGTAACACGAAACTGGGTATCAAATTTTCTGAGAGTGGAATGATAAAAGATGGGACATACTTATCAGTGAGACGGAGGAAAGACAATTGTTTTCATTTGAATGTGAATTTGATTTTTGCTTATATAGAGAAGAAATTTAAAAATTATTATTTTCAAAAAATACCAAATATTTCTTTTTCAAATAATTTGAATTGGTAATCATACTAAAAGCTTTACGTCCACAGCTTCCTATCTTGCATTTTCTTCTTCTACTGTCTGACATGTTACTAGAAAAAAGAATTGTTGCATATAGCTGAAAGGGATAGGTGTTCTTGTCTTCTATTTTCCTTCTTTCTCATACAGCAGTATTTTTTAAGAGTTGTCTAATATTTTCTTACTGTATTAATTTAAGCATGTGTTACAGTATTATTAAAAAAAAGATGTATGCAAGCACTGAGATTATTTTATAGATAAGCGCTTATGTGAAAGTGTTACCATTAATCTCTTAAGTTTCAGCCTTGAAATATACTTCAGTGAAGTTTCCTAAATCTGCTTTGTTTCTTAATTCTGACTGTCAGTGATCCATTTTCCTTATCAGTGTAGGACCTTTACCTTTGGAATTTCTTCATTTTCCATAGATGTCCATGTCCGGTACTTAACCACAATACCTTGGCATCTTTTACATATTACTTATCCTTACCACCCCCTTTATATGACTGGCAAATACAGCTATCCATTTCACAGATAGGTAACTTGAGCACAGAGAGATTAAGAACTAGATCATAAAGTGACTTAAGAGTTATGGTGCAGTCTCTCTCTTCTAGGTGTCTTTCTGATAGTTGAATACACAGTGTTAAATTGAAATTAGACTATGAGTACATGTTGGGAATTTAGACAAAAATAGGAGCTGTACAAATAAATACCATAATACTAACTTAACCAATTGGAAGTGCTGAGGAGAGGGATGAGAATTCAGGGATGAAGAAGACTGGGTATTGTCCAAAGGCACTGTTTTCTATTGCTATCCCCATGGCATTAACTCAGGATTATGGCTGCCATATGAGACTGCATAGACCTGTTTTTACATCTCCCTTTTTATGGGAACCATAGCAGAAATTTGTATAGAGATTATTTCCTCTTAAACTTTCTGCCTATTACTTTTGGCTATTGTGAAAGTAAATGTTTAATGTTGAAGGTTTGTTTGTTTGTTTGTTTGTTTGTTTTATCTTCTATGATTATCTAATAAATTAATTGTGTAAAAAAAAAAAATCTTCAGGGACATATTTAGGCTTCCAGATGCAGCTTATAAAGTGTGATTGGGTGGAAACTAAATGCTTAAACTCAAGACCACCATTCAGACTGTGTTGCCCAGAGATGCCAAGCCTTTTACCTATCTTCATTTTGAACAGCTGACCCCGCTGTATAATGGGCAGGGTCTTGCATATACACAGAACTGATATTTGAGCTTAGAAGTTTGCATGTCTGTTTGAACTGGAGCTTAGAAGTTTGAGTAGTTTAGAAGTAGTCAAGAATACATTTAAATGCCATTTAAATCCATTAAGGCATTCCTATCCTTTACAATGTTAATGCCTTTCAATTTTCACTTTTGAGCATTTGCCAAGGAATTATAAAAAGGGTTTTAAGCTCAGCTCAACTTCAGGAAACATAATTTTGTCATAGGCAGTTCATGCCAGGTAAAGATACTAAACATTAAGATAGACATTAGATAGGGACAATAAATAATATAGTCATGAAGCTACATAAAATTCAGTATCAGGGAGCATAATTTTTTAGATCAGTAGAATGAGTAGATGATTAGGAAATCATTGGACTCTAGATTTCTGGGATTGCTTTTTAATCAAATTTATTGGTTAAATGAATAAAATTTGGTAATGCAGTCTGGTTATTTACTTATGTAAATATATTTTCATGTAAATATTGCTTCTAAAAGATCGAATACTATTAGATATCTGCTCTTTAATGATGCATTTTAATTTTCTTGTATGACTATACTTTAGATCCACTGATAGCACCTACCATATAAAAATAATTGCAAGCATAGTAAAAACATGCTGAATATGTTAATTTAAAGTAAATACATTCTTTTGTAATAAATCTTTGACTTTACAAATAACAGAGGAAAGCTAACATTTATCAATGTGAGTTTCACATATTTATGCTTTGCTGGTGAAAATGTTTGAGAAGGATAAACTCAGTACATAAATTATAACTCTCCAAAGAATAATTAATTTCACTTTACAATAAATAATTTTTGAAACTAAATATTCTCAGACTTGACATTAAATAGTGATTAAATATTGGTTGATGTCTTTATATATTAACTAGACTTTCTTTTGCAGCTAAGAAACAAGCAGAAATTAAGTAAGATATTAATGTCTTATCGATATATTTGATACAATACTTTATCTGTCATTTACCCTCTTAATATCTCATATTGAACTGTGTGGCAGGAGGAGACTGAGTTTAGTGTTGTCAGCTAAAGTCTAAAAGTCAAAAATGGATGGACTTATTTTTCTTACTTTACTAAGTTAATTCTTTCGTCAAAAAAAATACAGTATGTTGATAAGTTCAAAGTGTCTAATTAAATGTTGATGTAAAGAAGCATCATATTTAATTACCAAAAGACATATACTCTAATATTAAAGTTTGAATTTGACTAAGGAGTGAGTAATTGTTCTGAAATTGTAGGAGGAATATGGTGAGCCCCCATATTACTTGGGTTGTCTGCAAGTATGAAGATGGAGGATATTCTTATTCAACATGTGATGTAGATACAGTTTGTATTCATTTTTGTGAATGTTATCACTAACAAAATGTGTGTGAAGAGCAAAGAGAGCGTGAAGAGCAAATGAAAAGTCTCTGTTTGAGGACTACATTTTTAATGGCTAGTGTTGAGAATGTTATATGGAAGCACACAAAGGTGGTGAGTAAACCTTTCCATGGCAGGAGTGAGAGAGGACAGAATAACCATTTTGCTGTTTCATAGTTTAGTTACAAGTAAAATGACTTCTCTTCCAGCTTCAAAGCTCCTAAGCACTTTAGCCTTCAAGTACCATGCAGTTACCATGCTACTTACGTAATGATTTGGTCTTTGACATATACCAAGTGATTCTCAAAGGGACTCTAAGTAACCATTCAGTGTCATGTTTGTTATTTTCTGCATAGCTTGTTGCAGCATTTTCACAGATCCATTATCTCACCTTGATTAAAATTCAGGAAAATTTAGCTTGTTGACTTTGTGCAGGCCACAGTATAATACCTTTATTTTGACATATCTTTAATAACTCAGACATTTTATTTATCTTTGCAAAATGCAGTGGGATTGCTTCTTTATTTATCCTTCATTCATATCTGAGATGCAATTGGAAGAGTTGATGTTACTGACATATTATTAAGTTATTTCAACTCTCTATGTGATTCTTCAATAAACCAGAGGATAGAAATTTTAAGCTGTGTGCTGGCTACAAAATACTAGGAGTTCCTTAGAGCCTACAAAACATCTTGATAGTATTACTCAGTTCTCATTTTACAAGTTTTAATTAAAGCAATTACCAAATTATTGTTCCAGACCAGAAATAATTGTTAATAATTTTTTTGATAAATAATAAATAAATAAGTTTCTGGAGAAATCTGCCCCTGCTGCTGTAAGTTCCGATTACACCAGCTAAGGGATAAGAACCCAGATCTACAGTTTTTCTATCAGAAGACAGAGTGCCTATTAGAGTGAGTTAATAGAGAGTGGATACATAGTGCTTCTGAAATTTGCACTCTTGAAAACGGCTGGCTGGTTTCTCTGGAAACGGAGATCTTCTACTCTGTGATATGGATGACATTGGTATCAATATCTGACATTTTACTGGTATGTGTCAACTGCTGCGAGAACATTTCCCATGAGACTATGAACTATAAATCCAATAATTAGGGTGAGGGGATGGGTACAAATGTCGTGTTGCAACAGTTTGAACCGCTAAATTGCTAACATAGTTGTTGGAAACGTCGGCTGGTCCGAGGGATCGGAATGGAAGTTTGGTATCAACCTTGAGCAGATAACCATGTACCCTTGAAAAGGCCAGCAAGTCCTGAGAAGAGCTGAATAAACAAGATTAAGGAACTGCCAGACTGCAAGTAGAGAAAGCTTATCAAGGTTACAACAAGAGAAAAGAGTCATCCAGTCATGAACTCTTGGTCTTTGTTTGCCCCAAACACATATATACACATATTCTTGGGAAAGATATAAAAAGACTTGTTAAAATAATAAAGATGGCTTTTTGCTTTTTGCTTTTTGCTTGCAATTTGGTGGATGTCATGTCCATCTCAACAGTGACACATGGTCACTTGCATATTCTTAGACCACATTAACTGAATTGGCTCTGCTCTCAGCAGGGGTGTGGGCAAGACAACCTCAGGGGTCATGTCCAAAGAAAGAGATTCTACAATTTTGTAAGCCCATGCCTCTTCAGGCAATGCCTGGGCATGAGCCAGACACTGGTCAAAGCACCACTGTAATAGGTGGATTTCTATTTTGGGACAGAAAAATGAAGGCAGAGAGATTATTTATATGGTTACAAGTTACACATATTTGTTCTGCTTGCCCTTGGTACCCTAAAAGAGACAGTGATATTTTTTAATTTCCGGGCATGAGTATAGTGATAGGGAAAACCCTTAACAGTAGGAAAGGCAGGGCACGTTCAAATTGTATGAAATGTCTGCTGCTATAAAGCTGTTGAAGTACAGCATTTGCTTTCCTGTAGCTTTCTTTGGACTGAGGCTACTGATGAACCATCAGATGTATCTTCTATTATCTACAACCTGGGAAAGATATAGGCCTATAAGTAAAAATCCTTGATATTTTCTTTCTAATTACCATTACCACACAGTCAATGCTATTCCTATTTAATATTTTTTTTTTGAGGTGAGTTTTTAGATATAACAATAGATATGTATGTCAAGCTATATTTTATTATTACAGTTCTGCAAAAAAGGAGTATTCCAGTGCACATACTCGCAAACATACAATCACTCAAATAAAGGTATGTATTCCATAAATAGATTCTAGTGGACTGGATGATTTTTTCCTTTAATTCATTCTTCCCATAAGGCCCACTGTATGATTTTCTAAGTGTTCATCAAGGCAATTAATGATTTTCTTTCAAAAGTTCTGAAGCGGTTCATTACCTGTTGTAAAGCTGTCTATGTGAAAGCAGACTAGACTCAGATGAAGTACTACAAATGTGGAAGCAAGACATATATGTACTCTGAAATTACAGTGGAGTCCATAGGCTATGCATAGTGGTGATGTTGCACATTTGGAAACTTTCATAACAAATCTGTTTGCTACATAATTTTACCTTTCCTACTAACTAAACTCCTATGAATGTCATTGAATTCTTGAAAAAAACAAAAAACAAAACAAAACAAAACAAAACAACAAACAACTAACAATTAGGAAAATAAGTGGGATATTGATGGTCCATATATGTACATATGATTGAGTTCTCTGTAGTGTATGTGGCTCTAGAAAATAGTTCACTACTACTGCAAACGTCAGAAGCAACATGGGAAATCTCAGTTTTTATTTTAGAATGAAAATTGCCTTTTATCACTTAAATGACCTTATCCTAAAATATTTTAAGAAAAATCAGTTTGGAACTTCTGATCAAATGTATTTTTTTGTGCATCAAAGTTGAATGACCAGTTATCAGCCAGAGTCCTCAGCAGTAAAATGTGGTGTTTGCTCAGTCTTTTAAGAAGTACATAAGCAAATATATCTGTAACCTTCAGGATCAGCACAGAGAAATGTATGCATATCAATATTAACCTTACCTAAGCTTCACTTCAATGTTGGCTTCACTTCTGTACCAATCCTTTTATTAACTTAGGCTCAACCTAGGGACATGTAATGACTTCTGAATTTCTCTGTGTGGGTGTCGCAAGTCTACCCAGCTGGAGTAGCATGTCTGTCCTGTCTGACACATTTGTCCCACAATGCTATAAAGCAAAATGGTAAGAGCTCCTTTCTCTGAATAATGTATTTTTTCTATGCTATGCTTTCAGAAGACAGTCAATGTCAACATTAGGTTAATGTAATAGAAGTGATGACTTGATTTCAGTTGCTGGGAACCCTGAAAAAATATGTTGTTGTTGTTTGGGGTTTTTTTGTTGTTGTTGGTTTTTTTGTTTGTTTGTTTTTAATTGCTTTCATGTACTTATTTACTTACAGGCTGTAGACGCCTTTTTCTCAAACATTTTCACATCAGTTTTATAATGTAAGGTGAAACATACTTCTTATAAATTTGGATGTAGTAGTTACAATAATAAATGTATAGTAACTTTTATAATAAATATTTTTGGTGTTTAGTATAGCAAACACTCTCCTAATTTAAGTGAATATATCACGTATGAGAATACATCTTCAGTGACATAGAAACTTATCAGACCTTTTTACTATATGCTTGCATTGTGTGATTGTCAGAAGTGGTAAAGGAATGATAGAAAGTGGACTAAATTTATTACAGAAAAATAAAGCAAAAGGAATAAGTAAAGTAAAATGAAACTACAGCTATCAGTGCTTAGATAGGAACTGGTAGGTTTGATACCATTGCAAAACTGATCTTCAGAATCTAAAGTGCTATTTTTAATATTGTATTTATTGAAGTATTTTATTCCTGTCAGTCCTCAATTCAACATAAAAATGACCAATACTTCTTGTATCATAATTTATCACTATAGTCATAAAAATAAATGGGATCTAAAAAGAACACAGCTTCTTGTATTTCTGGATTATGATACAGGATAAAGTACAGACTTTCATACATTGTCTCATGATTTCTACATTTTTATGGAAGAGATAACCAATTTCTGTAACTATCAAAGCAATGATGAGGATGGAAAATCAGTAAGCATCAGCTAAGTTGACAGCATAATTCATTTAATGACAATATTCCTATGAATTGATAACCAATGTTGATTTCCCACTAAAACTAAAATTATAATTACGAATCTGACCTGAAAAGTGGTTTTGAAGGAAGTTAGAATAGTTCCATATTTTCCAGACTGATATATGAACATCAAAGTTCAAATTCCAAACACAAACATATACAGAGCCTTCTCTTCTCCAGGCTGAACAACTTCAACTCCCTCAGTGTGTCCTCACAGGAGAGGTGTTCCAGCTGTCTGATAATTTTCCTGGCACCCTCTGGACCCAGGTCTATGTCCTTCATACAGATATCTTCATAATGACTCTCTTTTCTTATGATTTTCCTCCTTTTTTTTTTTTTTTTTTCTGAATTTCAGATCTTGTTTATTACATATTTTTACACATTTGTTCCTCAAGACTTCTCACAAAGATAAGTATAAATTCATATTTCTTAAATACTATTTTTTTTTTTTTTTACTTACTAGAAACAACTATTTCATTCCTCCTTGTAGAAGTTGTAATGCTTAAGTGGACAGAAACCCCAGCCTGTGTTAATGAAAATAATTCTATTTAGAAATCTCTTTGATTTTCATGGTAGTATATTACTGTAGTAAAAATGCACACACCAATCCAAATTTGGATCATCTTAGATTTGGATAATATCCTTTTTTCATTGTTCTGGAACTATTCTATTAGCATAAGTTGGAATTGCATAGATGGTCAGTTAATTAAAATTATTTGTGTTCTTATAAACTGTATATCACTATATAGCAAAAAAAAAGGGGAAGATTATCTTAAGATACTTGCTCAATGTCACAAACACCATCAAGACAATTGGCTTCTAGAAATGCAATAGAAAAAGCAGAATAAAAATTTAACTAGTTTAGAAAATATCCTCAGTGAAGGTAGATGAAAATAGTCTGATATTTGGCCTTCTTTATCCCCAAATGGTAAGAACAAGATGTGCAACAGCTGACCTTTGAGTTTGACCTTTTATTTTCAGATGCTGCTACACTAGCAACATTGCCCTTAAAGAGAAAGAACAGACATAAACTATAAAAATACCACAGAATAATATTGTAGATCGACCCTGCTGTAAAAATACAGCTATTCTGCAGTACCCATGTCAGAAAAATTATTCCCACCAAGGACTTCCAAAAGCACATTAAGTAACAGTGCATTTAGCCACTGAACATAAGAAGCTTTACATCTTCACCTTCATTGGTTGAAAAAAAAGGAGAGATGAGGATGTTTTTCTGTGGGTGTTAGAGTAAGAAGATTAACACACCTTCCTTGCAGAGAAATGGTGCTATGTATACTGTACAAAACAACGTTTTGTAACAAAATAATATTTCTACATATATTTATTTGTTTAAATGGTTCTGTTCAGACAAGACACAAAGAGGAAAAAAAAAGCATTTCATAAAACAAAACAATATAAAAATGTGTTTTAAATACTTTACAGTTTTTCAAAACTCAAAATGATTATTGTTACCATTTCATATATTGTGTTCAGAATACCAATTTATATGGCAAAGCTATTTAAAAAACCTAAGAATAAGGTAGTCATTACGGGCTCTTTTCTAGAGGTATTTTTCTCTAATTCTGTTGACAATGAAAAGAGCCCAATTCACCTTACCTGTCTTAGCCACATACTTCAGAATTACATGACTACCCATTGTTTGTGCAGCCAGCAAAGACTTAGACATCTAAGCCTTTTTGATAGCTAAGCTAGGTCAGCAAGGTGTTCAGTGTTTTATGGAATATAGAAACCCCATAAATTTATTGTAGCTGAATTACAGACTTAAGAGGTGTTCCAATAAAGAAGATACAGACAGAATTGACTGACATAAACTGGTAATACACTAAACAAATAAACAGTTAATACATTTGCCAGGAGCTGTGTCATTTTATGCTCACTTAAGCAAAGCAGGCAGATTCTGTTCAACTGTATTATTTGGATACTCAGTAAAGTTATCTGAGTTATAATGTCTTTCACAATGAAACCAAACTTATCACGTTGTAAGATAAAATCACTGTAATAGCAAGACCATGTTAAATATTGAACATGGTGTCCTGTCAGTTTCAACAATATTGCTGAACTTTCTTATTTTGGTCCTTGTATCTTGAACTCTTCATATCATCAAATTATCTCACACAACACATAACCGGATTTTGCCAAAATAGATTTAAATTCCCCCCCTCCTCCTCTCAGCTGGATCAGGGGGGAAGAAAATAAGATGAAACTCGTGGACTAAGACAAAAGCAGGTTTTTAATGAAGAAGCAAAGCAATGCTGTGTGTGTAAGCAAAAGAAAACAAAGATTTATTCTCTACTTCCCATCCTCAGGCAATGTCTGGCTTTTTTGGGAAGCAGGGCTCCAAACGCATAGCTATCGCTCCGGAGGACAAGCCAATGTCGTGTCCCCCTCTCTTTTTCTAGCTTTTATAATTCATTTGATGTCATATGGTATGGAATATCCCTTTGGTCAGTTTGGGTCAGCTATCCCAGCTGTGTCCTCTCCCAAGATCTTATCCACCCCATCCCACTGCAAGGGGAATGTTGAAAAACACCCTTGGTGCTGTGCTAGCCCTGACCAGCAGAAGCCACAACATGGGTGTCTTATCAGCACCTTTCCAGCTCTCAGTGCAAAGCACAACACTGGGAGGTCTGCTATGGAGAAAATTAACTCCAGCTCAGTCAGACCCAATACAGAAATCAAGGACTTTTCAACTTCCCATGTTTTACTGGTGTGAAGGAGCACAAACAAGCTGGGAGGAATCATGGCCAGGCTAGCTGACCCAAACTACCCAAAGGAATATTCCATACTATACGATGTCGTGCTCTGTATATAAACTGGAGGCAGCTGGCAGGAGGGGCATATCACTGTTCAGGCATCAGTCATGAGCTGATGATGAGCAACTGCACTGTCCATTACTTGCCCTTTTCTTGGGTTTTATCTCTCTCATTACTCCTTTTAATTAGAATTATTTATTATTATTGTTATATTATATTTCATTTTGTTTTGCTTGCTAGATAGTTCTTAATCTATACATTTTACTTTTTTTTCCAATACTTCTCATCCCACTGGGAGAGGGAAGGAGTGACTGTCCAACTGCATGGTGCTTAGCTGCTGGCTAAATTTAAACCACCACGAGTATATAGTTGGATGTTACATATTTGTAACGTTAGTCATATTTTGCTTTTTTTCTAGTAAGCATGTACCATTATGTCTGCTGCAAAACATGCAATTTAATACTTAAATTAAATCTAAATATGCTAGAATAAGGCACTGATACATTTATATGCTATAGAGTACAGCCTGAGTTATACAAAATCATAACCCAGTTCTGATTTGATCTTACAGTTTTAATTGAGTCTTTGTAAAAATTCATAGTAACCTTCTCTTTAAAAGCATTATTGTCCAAACTGCCCAAGAAGCTATAAAAATTCTTTCTTCTTATCTCCTTCACTCCAGGGAATATTTCCCTACAGGACTTTTTCAACCTTTCTCTTCTCACTGACTTTCCTGATTAAATGATCCCTCTCACCATTGCCTGCTCCAAAGTTAATTCTTTATAGATTGCACTATTCCAAGAGGAAGGCAGGGGAAAAGAAGTTTCCAATAAAATGACAATTTTTCCTACCTCATGGCAGCAGCATGAAATTTTAGATGAGGACAGAAATTTGTTTTTTTTCCAATCCTTGTATCATAGTCATCCTGTTGTCAGTAGGAGAAGATCTTGTAATCAATCAACTAGTATTTTTTTTTATGTTCTGCTTTCACTAACTACAGTCCAGATCCTAAGTTTTCTCTGATATTACTCTTTCTCATCCCAAATTATGGTGATAGACCTCCAAAATAAAATTTAATGGTCATGAATATTTGGAGAATTTTTTTCCAGAAATTCTCCATATAATACTGCTTCATTGCATATTGTAAAAGAAATAAATATAAATATTTTTATATTGTTAAAATAAGCATCTTAAAAGTACAAAGTATCAGTATAATGTGACCAGATCTAAACTTATGTTATATCATAATCTAACATAAAATATCTTACTTGCATTTATATTACATAGAATAAAAGTCATCTCCTGAGGGGAGTAGGCAGTGAGCCACTATTGACAAGTCAATATTAGGTAACAGTAGCCTGACTGAGAAGACAAAAATAGATAATGTGCCTTTTGTAAAAACCACAGACTAAGACCTGACTTAGTACAAATCCATGTGGCTTCTTTTAAGTATCAATAAAGATAAGATGGGAATGAAATGTTGCATATCACAACTCTGAAGTTAAAGAATTTAAAAGCATACATGACTGCAGTCACAGGAAGAAAAATAACCACATTTGTCTTAGACTGAACTAAAGAAAAAACTGTAGAAATAGAGTGACAAAGGAGGCCTGTTCTATGAGAGACAAACTGACAAGGCTGCAAATCAAGACAGAAGAGAGGAGGCAGTGGAATAAAATGGGATAAAAAGAGAGTAAAGGACATAAAATCTGAAGTTATACCAATAGCATCATGTCCAGAAGAGTTATTTTAAAAGACAGTCTGATGCTCCATTTACCTACAATCATCATGTTTAGCTCAACACTTGGATGTGCTAATTGCACTGTTTTAAGTATGGTTACTATTTTCCACCCTTGTTTTTAATCTTTTCTTAAAGCTATTGTATTGTTTGTTGTTGTTTTTAAGAGGAAAGTGTATTTCCAAATTATTTACTATTGCCTGATATTATGTTCTTTATATCTGATTTGACACAGGCATTGTACAGGGACTCTGCTATTGGTGTGACATTGCATACGAGCACAGTACTACCATGGCATGATCATTAGACAAAATATGAAGTAACAAGAAATGACTGGAAGCTACTGGGAAGAAAAGCAGAAGATCAATAATAAGTTAAATAAAGTGCTAAATAATACTTGGAGAAATAATATGTGGAGAAAACACCACCATAAGGTAAAATATGTTCCTATCAACTGTCATCCATGCTTGAGTATCATGTCAAACTGCAGAAGCTGAATGATTTTATGTTTAATTTGCCAAATAATTGCCCTATTCAAACATCAAATGCATTCTAGTTCACATTACAGTTCTGCAGAATCTTTTAATATTTTCCTGTCAGTCTATTCACATTGCAATTTTTTGGCACTTTGCCATTTTATACACTCCTTAGGGATTATCAACTATAAACATTCTTATTCTTGTCAGCAGCCACTTAAGCAGCATCACATTTTCTATATACACTGCACTGTTCATTCACTTAGCAAAGCTCCACTTCCCACTGCTTCTCCACCAGTTAGACTAGAGGAAAAAACCCAAATCATTCAGTTCTACCGTATTACATAAAGAAAGAGTACAATTAATACACTGACTTTCAACCTTTCCTGTGTGAAACTGCTCCCTGATAACTCTTTTGCAAATCTGAAAAACTGGTGGTATTGGGAAGAGCTGAGTAGCTTTTATATTCTGCTCATGAAAAATATATCTCTGAAAAAAATCCGTGCTGCTGTGCAATAAACTGTTATCTAAAAACAGGACACATGCAACAAGGAAACATAATCTCTTCTTTATAATAAAACACAGTATTTCTAACAGCAATAAGGCAGTTAACAGCTGTTCAGTGGACAAGGAGGTCTAGTGATGAATGCCTGTATCATTATCTAAACTAAGGAAAGTTCTGTTGGTGAAAATGTTAAAAAAAAAAGGGAAATTCTATTACCTTATCAGATACATTGTTCTGTTCTACTGGCATGTTATGTACTCACAGATTCCCATGAAAGTACACAATGTTAAAATGACTGTGAGTGTAGTAGGCTGGACCCTTGTCTAAGGCACAGTGTTTTGTTTTGTTTTGTTTTGTTTTGTTTTTATTATGATACTACATGCACCATCCACACAACAAGAATGATAATGCAAGCTCCTTTCAGTGGAAATAGATATATAAATAATTTAAAGTTTGGGGTTTTTTTCTGGGCTGTTTTTTTGTTGTGGGTTGTTTTTTTTTGTGGGTTGTTTTTTTTTTTTCCTTCTGCACATTGTATCAGTGGACTGTGAAACAGCCTGACATCTCCTATGTAGAGATTCATTCTTGACAAATATAACTACAATTTTGTTAGGTTTTCTTAAGAAGTATCAACTTTCCAAAAATCTGCTAGGCAATCAACCACAAATTAGTATATACATACCATGGGATTTTGACTATGTCACTGAGGAAATAAATTGCTTTTATTTGATTAGAAGCAGCAGATCCTTAATGTAATGTTTATAATGCTAGGGGTTAAAGATATGAAGGCTGTGGGGCCATCTTCCCCTCATATATAAATGTGAAGGTCCCTTTCATTCCATTTATGTTAGGCATCAAAATTGAAGTCTTGAAGTTAGGAGATTAATCACTTACACTACCTGTAGAGGAAGAAACACCTCAAAGGTGCTTCATGTGTCTGATGGAAAGATTTATTTTCCTGAGATAGTTCCTAGGTTACCCTATATGCACCTCTGTCCTATACCTATATCAGGTATACTCCCTATACCAACCTCCATAAAGAGAATCGCATATGTGAAACTAAGTTCTGGTTGACTCATCTTTGACATCTGTGACAGCTTAGAAGTTTAGCTTAATTGGATCTGTAACAAAAAGAAAAGCAAAAAGGAAATTAATCTAATACCTTATGCTTCTTATGCTTCTTATGCTTCTCATTTCTGTGCTTGCTTTGGTGGTTTTCTCTGAAATGTAATTCATGCTTATAACATGGGCGAAGAACAGCAGGTAAAAATAGGCAAATGTGCTACAAAATATTGTGAAGTTTGAGATCCAAAGTAGAAGGGCTTTTAATTTTTTTTTTTTTTTCCCCCTCAGGAGAAAGCCAAGAATGGAAACTGCAATCTGTAATAGTCAGAAAAATAAGATAGTGTAGCAAAAGGCTCATATATACTCTTAATCAACCTATATATCATAATCAGTGCCTTTCTAGTTGTGTTGAATGTTTTTTACCATCTGTAGTGGCGCCAGGAAGGAGAAAACCTTCATGATCTGAATATTTGCTTCTAATTTTAAAACAGTTCCTTAAATAAAACTAGTATCTTCTGTAAGGCAGGGTTCTTAGACTTCACATGATTCAACACTTCCTCATTTCATTGGGTGAATGAAGAGTCTACAGCTATTATTAGTTATTAAAAGTTCCCTCTGAGAATGGTACAGTCCCTTCCATTATATGAATTTCAAAAATACGTCTTTGCTCTCTGCCAAAGAGGAAATCCAGGATGCTTGCTGCGGCTACACAGAAGAGGAAAGACAAAAAGGGAGAACAGGACCATATTGTTCCCTATAGAACTACTGTAACTAATTCATGTTGAAAATCATGAATGTCATAATAAAAAATTCATCATGGAAAAATGCCTAATTCCACATCCTTGACTGAAATGAATGGAGTGGTTAACAGCTTATAAAATTTTATTTCAGGCTAATTTTGTTCTCAGGCTGAATCATTGCATTGGTTTACAATTTGTTTCACAATTCTACATTTTCCTGGAAGTAGAAGAGCTTGAAATACCAGAAAGAAGATGAAAAAATAAAATAAGAAAAGGGAAAGAAAATTTCTGTTATTGTGTTATAAACATATGCCAGCCTGGCCTTGAAGGATTGTTGTGGAATGTTGAGAGCAATACATTTACTTCAGTGGAAATATAAAATGCCTAAAGACAAGAGCAATTGATTCACTCCTTTCATTTTAATACAAATAATGTGAAAGCTGTACGTAAAAAATTAAGATAAGAGGAAAAATGATGTGTAAATAACAACCTTACATATGAATTAAACATTGACCTAGACTTCGCATAAAATCCTGGCTTTGAAATTAATCCACCTGTGATCTCTTATAAATTATTCTTTCCATCAGATCTTGTTTTTTACCATATTTAAAATGAGTAAAATATATATAAAAATGAAAAATATTCAGGAATGAAGAACTCATATAACACGTATACCTGCATTCAGAAAGGCAATTACTGTTATCTGTACAGCAGTGGAGGGACTAACTAATGTATTTTAATTCACTTTAAGGACCATGCTGAAAAAAAAAAGAAGAGGGTTGTCTTCAAGTAAAAATCTTGCACAATAATGCAACCACAGCATGGTAAGTGTTCCAGTGCACTGCAGCTTCTCTCAACTGAAACCAAATTTTGAGTTGTACTTTCTGGGCAAAGCTATTCCAGAAAGGCAATGGATTGGGTCTTTCAAGCTTCGCCTCCTCTTCTCTCAGGTCCTCTTTACATTTGCTTTGGCTGAAACCCATCCTAGTTTATTTTTGAATTTCATTTGACTTTTCTTGGGCTCAATATCTATAGTAGACTTGTGTGTCTCATCCAAAAACCTTTAAGCACCGTGCATGGCAATAGGAAAACATTAATAAATCTCATTAGTGGCAGAACAGTAAGTCAAAAATTCTTGGCTTTTAACTGTACTCAGAACATTATTTATTCAGCAAACAATTATAGGCTCACTTTTTCTTTTGATAAATAATTACAGAAAAAAGCTTTTTGAGTTGTCATTGGATTTGCCAAGAAAAATATTTATTCCCCATCTTTTCTGCATCTCAAAATTTTCAATTTTAAATTGTTTTCCTTCACCTTAATATATCTAAAATAATTATTACATAATTTATATATCTAAAATAAACAAATACTTGTGGAGCTCAGAATAAAGCAGTAACACAGTAATAAATGAACTAGGTAATGAAAAATTCCTAGGTAAACAAGTTTATTAAACTGTTAGAATGCACTGGGAGCTAACACTATGGAAGGTGATTTTACAGCCTAGACAAGTCAGATAATTCTCTTTCTTGCTGTTCAAGCTGTGTAGTTTAAGTCTTAGGCAGCTAAAATAACACTGATCAATCACCAATACCAATTTTATGGCTCTTTGTCATAAAGCAGACATACTGTAATTCATAAGGCATGATACCATCTTGTGCTGCAATCTCTCTTTATTTTTAAAACATTTAATAGAGACAAGTATGTAACAGATATTCCACGGATGAATCTCTTCTATTAAGTATCAACAAGGCATTTATGGATGATGCATATGTGTTGACAAACACTAGCCAAGTTTTCACAGGTGTCAGCTCTGTTTTGGAACTTGAACAAACAATTAACTGGGGCACTATCAGCTATTCACAGCTTGATTGCGCACTACATCATTGGGCAAAGGCAGCACATTATGGAGCTGTGTTCTGCTGGAAAGCTTACTTCATGCTTCATTGGAAGGCATATACAACAGCAAGACCTCACACACAAATAATGAGCAAACCTGAGTCTTGTAAAACATGTACACATTGTGGGACACAAACCCTGGGAAATCAGAAAGGGTTTTAAAAGAATGTGAAGTAATAAAAGGGAAGGGAAAATGGAGTTACTGCAGTTGACAGAAGTGGCAGTATAGTTGAGGTTGGATGCAACTTGTGGAGATCACTTGGCTCAAAGTAGATTGCTCATGTCTGTGTCCAGTCAGCTTTTGAATGTCTAAAGATAAATAACCTGAACCAGAAAGCAACCTGTTCCAGTGTCTGAACACGCTCACAGTAGAGGGGTTAAGTTGAAATTCCTGTGTAGCAGTTTGCACTCATTGCCTCCTATGTTTTCACTGGATACCACCACGATGATTCTGGCTTCATCTTCTTCATTTCTTCCCTTTAGTTGGCACACCATAAGAAGACCCCATTGAGCCTTTTCTTCTCTTCCTAGTGCAGCTCAGGAGCCTGTTGGTCTTTTTTTCAAAGGCACGTTGCTGGCTCATGTTGAACTTGGTGTTCACCAGGGTCTTCAGGGCCTTTTCAGTAAAGCTGCTTTCCAACCAATCAGCATCCAGTATGTAATTGCTCATAAAGCATTCCCCAGGTACGGGTATTCGCATTTCCTTCTGGTGAACATTGAGACATTTCCATCAACCATTTCTCCTGCCTGTGAAAGCTGGTCTGAGTGGCAGAACAACGATTTAGTATATCAGTCACTTTTCCCAGTTTCATATTGCTTGCAAACTTGCTGAGGATACAATCTTCCACCAGGGTCCAGGCCATTAATGAAGATGTTAACCAGCATTGATCCCAATATTGAGCGCTGGGGTACTACTCCACTAGTGGATGGCCTCCAGCTAGACTACATATCACTGATTACAATCCTCTGGGCCTGTCTGTTCAGACAGTTTTCAGTCCACCCTATGGTCTACTAATCTAGCTTGTATTTTATTAGTTTGTCTATGAAGATGTTATGGAAGACAGTGTTGAAAGCCTTAGTAAAACCAAGATAACCACTATTCTCATTCACCCTCATTCATGAAACTAGTCATCTCATGGTAGAAGACTATCAGGTTGGTCAAGCATTATTTCCCCTTAATGAATCCATGCTGACTATTCCAAATCACTTTCTTGTCCTTGACATGTCTGGAAATGTTTTCCAGGATTAGTTGCTGCATCACCAGGGGACTACGGTGAGACCTGTAATTCCCCAGATCTAATTTCTTCCCATTCTTGAAGGCAGGTCTGGTATTTGCTTTATTCCAGTCTTCAGGAGCTTTCTCCAGTCACCAGGACATTTTGTAGATTATTGTGAGTGCCCCCACAATGATATCAGTCAGCTTCTTCAGCACTCACAGGTCTCATGGACTTGTGCATGTTCAGTTTGGTTTAACATTCCCTAAGTAGGTCCTCCTCCACTGAAGGTAAGCCTCTCTTTCTCCAGACTTTCTCTATGGGCTCAGTGGCCTCGGATTCAGCAAGGTAAATCTTACCAGAAAAGATGAGACTACATGTATGTTGAGACTACAACAGAAAAGTAATAATTGCCTCTAATCTCTGTTTTTCCCTAAAAAAAATATGCAATTTCATACAGACCCAGAATATCTAGAACATCTCTCTCTCAGAATGGCTTGTGTTACTAATGAAAATTATTTCTTATCATTTCACTATTCTGTGACATAAAAATTGATCACATACAAATAACCTCTATCTCCATGTTCCTTGACATTTACTACCATTGATTTTTGGAGGCATGTCAAAAGTTTTGAAACAGAATTAATTATCTTCTAACTAAATAATAAGTAGAGTAAGTTTACTCTTCTTTATTTTTTGAAGATTAACCCAGAAATGATAGTTACGTGCTCCCACAAGGAAGGTATTTAAAAGAAAAAAACTCAGAAGTGTGGTATTGCGTTGTGATGTTTTGGTTTTCTTGTTGGAATTGAACTCAATATAATTTATATTTATGCATGACAACACTGTCCATGTTTCTGAAAACTAGCATTTCTAAATGCAAAACCCACATTTTTTTTATCTTCTACAATGACCAGTAATGTTTAACTTAGAATGCAAGTGGTTTAGCATCACAAGGTTACTATAGAAGGGCAAAATAATGCTACGGGTATTCCAGTATCTTGACTCTGATCATTAGCAAGCTTTACTTGGAAGAAGGAAGTTATACAACCACAGACAGCAAGTCCAATATTTTTCTATTGAAACAAGTGTTTTCTCAGTTTCTCTACAACAGAACCAAAACAATTCAAAACAAAAATTAAAAAAATTAAAAAAAGAAAAAGAAAAAAAAAAAGAAGTGAGTTCATAAACAAAAGATCTGGTAATCTATATGTTTATGTCTGAGCAGACTGAAGACAAATAAGGCTTCTATGGACACGGAACCAAAACTATTTCATAATTATTTTTATTAAAATGTTTTTTTATCAAAAAATTTGAACTTTGCAAAATTACATAATCCAGTGAAAAGTTTCTGAAATGTTCTGTAGGCTGGCATGTATGGCAAAACCAAAACAAAGAAGGAGCTCAGTGACTAGTACTCAGTTTTGTGAATCTGTCTCCCTGACCATTCTAAAAGCTACTGGAGATTGCCTTCCTCTGCCTCTTTGACCTAATCTGTTCCACATTTTTCAGGGGGAAACAATCTGGATCCATCTCACACATTCAAAGAGTACCTCAGCTACTGAGTATACTGATGATTGTCCTCATTTCTTCTGTCACTTTCCACTGAAGTGAAATAGAAACATTTCAACCCCTCTTAAATTATTTACAACTTTTGAGTGCTTAGACTGCAACAATATTTAAAAAGCATGAAACATATTATCAAGCAAGGAATAATTTTCTCTTCACTCTGTTTTTGGCCTGAATTATTCTGTAACACTATACATTCACTGTTGTTTATATGACCAAAGTTATATTTAATCCTTTCTATCTGTATTACTACTGCAAAAAAATGTTTATATATATTTAAATAGTGCTTTTTGAGCCATGTTTTTTCTTGATATCAGATATATCTTGAAACAGTTTTAAAGTTTAGCTATTGATTTTATTAAATACCTTTTGGCTTGTGTTATTAGAACATATAGGCAGAATGTTTGTGCTAACAGCACTATTCAATATTTTTTTTAATAATTGTGTTATAGTCTTTCTCTTTTTTAAATGAACTTTTCTTTTTTTTCCCCAGATATTTTCCACAGCAAAATCTTCCCACCCTTTTAATCTTTCTTATTATAAACCTTGAAATCTGCTCTTACCTGATATGTATAGCTAAGAAGGATGAAAAGAACTGAATATAGCATTCCAAGTAATGGAAAATCATTATTGTAATAATGTCAGTGTATTTTTACTCATTTTTCTGACTAAAAGAAATTCTCATCATGTGCATAAAAAGAGCAGTTTTGTTCAGATAATAATCTAATACAAGATGTTTAAAAAATATTAAAAAACCCACACAGACTTTCTGAGTGGAGATAGAAGCTTATCTAACAGTATATGCAGTGTCCTCACCAAATTTTATTAGTGACATTTATTCTAACATAATACATAATACTTAAAGTACATAAGTTCAAGTTCCTCTCTTGTACAAAAATATGATGTACTTGGAAGTGTGCTTCCAAGAGTAGCAGGAAGAATATAATTATTCTGTTGCATCCTTTGATGATATTTATTAGGCTAAAGTTTCATATGTTTTGGTTTATTTTATGGTGAGCTTTCCTTTCACTTTTTTTTTGGGCCGAATGCTGACATCACATGAAAGGTCATATTTGTATCTGACAGCAAAATTTCACTGCAAGAACAGTAGTTCATGAAAAAGAAGTTCAGCTTCCTATTGTCAGTGTCTGAAATGACAACTATATTTCTTTTTGTCATTCCATTACTCAGATAGTTGCTGTCAAAACTTTATAACTCTCTGGAGAGAGTTCACTGTAAGCAGACAGAAAGAATTTACTTCCTCTACCAGTAGCATGGACTTATGCTCTCTGGGCATTTTTCATGATGTAAAACATATTCAGCATTTTAATTTTATCAAGAACAATGCTGGGGTTTTGGCTTTTTTTTTCACTGAATGTGCCTGCTTTGCTTTTATCTTTTATTGATTTATTACTTTATATTATTTATATTTAATATAATATTTATATTTACATTATATTTTTCTTTTATTATTTTCATAGAATCTATAATTCTATTATTCTATTTTCTTCTTTTCTTTGTTTTTATAATTTTAAGGCTTCTGAAGTGCTAAATGACCTTTATTCACAAAGTTGTATTAGACCTACTAGATCCAATCATAGATGGATAAAATAGATGTCATTGCACTATTCTTTTATATTATAATTCTTTTCTCATCTTTCTATCATACTTATTCCACTTGTCACTTCTTGGCTCTCAGCTGTTAAATCTTAATAACTTCTACTGTACACAGTTAGGAATCCAGATATCTTTGGGAATGATGAAAGCTACTCTTTGACTAAAGTGTATCTACCATAGTAACTTCCATGATGTCTTAAGTACTCGTACAGAATACTTAGATGAGAAATATTTAAGGGAAAATCTTTGCAATGTATCAATTTCCTTGAGGTAAGAGAAGCCTTTGTACCAATAAATCCATCATTTTATTGTTCTCAAGAGGAGATTCACACTTGTTTATAGAAGACTAGAACATTGTCAGAAAGTCTAATACTCTGTTAGTAAACCTAAGTGTGAAATGGAAATTTCAGGGGCAAGAACGAGGAAAAGACAGTTGTATTCAATTTGATTATTGTTTATTGAGTAACTATTGGCAAATTTGATTGGATTCCAGTAGGGGAAAACATCATGTCATTGTACTTCATGTTAAAAAGCAACTGTGAAACATAGTGAATATTTCATTTTTCTTTCTCTATAATCCTTTAAACATTTTCTGCTTTGATGATTTTATGGAATAGTTCCAAAATATCATTCTATTTGATTGCTTTTCTGAAAGATTCTATGAGCATTAATAGAACCAGACCCCAATATTTTAATCTGTCTTAGAACCTCTTCACTCAATATTTAGAAGCAAACTAATTTATCGATACTTTCCCAGCTTCTCCAAGTATCCAAATTATATATGCATGAGACTATGAAACTTGTTTGTAATAAGGAATGAGACAAATAAATTGGTTATACTGTCAAGTAATAAATAATAAAGGGTCTATCAGTGTACATGAACTTGAAAAATACTTTAAAAAAAAAAAAAAAGATGTAAGTACTGTGACAGTGTCAAGAAAAGGTCCTTAGGTTGTCAAGAAAAAGTTTGGAATTGATTGCAGAAATGCTGTACATTTCAGTAACAGGTTATTGACTCATTCACTGGTTTGTGATGAAGAACATTATGGCAACTTTCAGCATGCAATAGTATGTGACCTTCACATAAGGAAGTGTGTATTATTCCTTATGACCAGAATAACCATGACTTAAGGATGTACTCCTTTTAAATATGCATTTGTATTCTTTCTTGGTGACATACTCTGTTTATAGTGTGATGTATGTCTGGAAGGTATTTTGCCTAACAAAGAAAATATTAACTCTGGAATACCACTGAGATTCCCTGAAATGTGAAAATATATCACTACGTTGTATAAGTTTATTCCTTTTTTTTCAAGAATAAACATTGAAATTTGTTTTATTCCTAGCAATGAGGGAAACCAAGCAACTCCCAGTTGCACTGTCTGTAGTTAAAAATACCTTGATTTTTATAGTCTACTAATTTTGCTCACCATTAACTGAATCCTGCCCTGTAAAATGATGTGTATTTTCAGAAATAGCTATGCACTTGTGATCTTTTAGGAAAGCTAGTAATGGAGTAAGTAGCAAGTGTGGTCAAGAGTTGTTAACGCTTATCATGAATAAAATGATATTCAGAGGGATCTAGCAAACATTGGCTTCAGAGGAAGTATTTGCTGTATAAATTTAAACCCTCATCTCATGTAGGATTAAGTCACTTGGGCAGATGATTTTTTTAAAAAAGTTTCATCTGTTTTCAGATGATTTTTGGTGAAATGAATACTATCTGAATGTGACTAGGATTTCTTCATAGGACAATATAGGTCTTTTTAAAAGCTGTGTACTAACTTGCAGATTTGGAAAAAGAACCTGTTTTTTTTCTGATGCATTGCTAAATTAACACTAACAGTTTTCCATCTCATTGTGTCTAACAATTGCAAAATTCCTTTAACAAGGAAACCTGTCACAGACATGTCATGTCATTCACAGCAATATCCACCCTTGTGTTTAAATTCTTTGTCAAATTTTAGGTGTAGGTGTGGTGGTTTGATCCGGGAAACATTCACACAGCCTCTCACTGAGTCCCCTCTCCTGTGGAACTGGGAGAATATAGAAGGAAGATGACATGGTTCTTGGGTCAAGATAATGATAGTTTAATAAAGAAAGTAAAATTTGTCTGCCAAACATGAATGGTTTTGCGAGACTGGCATTGAAGAAGTCAAATGTTCCTCATTCTCATGATCATAGCTGTATGCCTGACTAGATAAAATTATGTGGAAAAAAAAAAAACTGATAAGGTAGGAAGAGGAAAAGACAAGATACTTTGGAATTGACAAAATTCAAAGATAAAACCAAAGAAATGTGTATGATATTTGTTAGCCACACGAGGAAACTTTTTCCACTTGTAGGTCCCAAAATCTAGTAACGTGGTTAACGTGCCTAGTTTTACAAGATGATGGATAAATTTATCAGCTGTGATTAAGAAATGTGATCACAAAGGGACTCCAGTATATGGAAAAAGTACAGGAGACCCATTTGCCTTACACATTCAAGTGGGAAGTACTGGGTTGAGTTGGTCTGCCCTAACCTTCAGACAAAAAAAGAAACTAAGCTGAAACTGTGATGTTTTGATGATTTGATGTTTGCTGGCTATATTACGGGAAATCATTACTAATTTTTCAAAGGACCTGTTAAACATCCCCTTAAGTGCACAGTATTTTTAAGGTCCTTGAGGGAAGCATCTTGACAGGCTTATATGTTACCATGCAGGTTACTCATACATGCTAAATAAAGAGGAGTCTGCTATCCAGAAATCTGGGTTAGCATTTCAACTAAATGCAAAATTCACACCTGTAAGATAAGTAAAACCTCTATGCATCTTAATCATTGACCTTGACACCGTGAAAAAGTAATTCAACTTACCATGAATTAATGTAATTTTTCTGCATTTTGCTTGTAGCTGTAATCTCAGGCTAAGTACATTAAATCTAATTAGGGACTGCATAAGTATTGATCAGATCCAGAGTAAATGTTTGCAACATATTCTTTATCTACAGGCAAAAACCATCAGATCAGTCATTTCAGCCATTTGACAGCATCTGAGGTTGCAGATCTGCCTGAAGACAATAACCATGACTAACAAAGGGATGGCTTATAAAGTTTTATTATGAAAGAAATATCATTCCACGTATTTTCTGACTATTTGCTTCATTCCTGTTGTGTTCAATACTTAATAAACCCTTGGGATGTAACAGAGAAGGACATCAGCACCTTAGAAAAATACAGCAAACTACCTCTGGTACTGTACAGCAAAGTCATCACTCATGTAACCATACTCCATGGAATTACTGCAGGAATGAGCAAGCCAGCTAAGTGGTATTTTGGTAGTAGTGTAGTTCAATTGAACCTTTATAAATTCCCAATGAGCTAATAAGGAATTATAATAATTTCAGTTTTCAAAACTGAAACAAGGTTAATTTTGTAGATACTGTGTTCATATGCTGCCACTCACATCACTTCTTCAACAGTGTTCCAATTCTATTAGAAAATATCAATATATCGTACATGGCAAAAATAAAGCACATGGAGTGTAAGACTGAATTTGTGATTTTGTGCTGAAAATATGCCCATTTCCTATTAAAAATTAGAAACCTACACATTCACCTTGTTATGGTCATATTAAGATAAGGTATAGTTTTTTTGATAGCGGTAGTATTACTGAATGGCATTTTCTCTTTTGGCATGACAAACCAACAAAGGTGGTGTTTTTTGTCCTTACTTGCTGAATTTAGCTGCATATTTGAGAAGTTATCCACCTGTGTAAGTATATATACACATGAATGAGAAAAAGGAAATAACTGAAAGCTGAGGAATGAATACATTTCTGATACAGAATTCTGTGATGTCTTTTCTGGAATACTCATCACACAAATATTGAGGTTGTCTGTCATTGTCAAAATGATACAGTCTATTGAATTGCAATCATAAATAATTCCTTTGGGACACACTTACTGATTTTTAAGTGCTTTACTCCAGAACTTCTCTGTGAATCTGGCCCTCCAAAGTACACTGAAGGAATTTATGAGACTGCAGTATGCTCTGAAATCAGAAAACTTTGTTTCTATAATGTTACTGCATCATTTTATAACAAAACACACATACTTGAAAACTTTCTCTACTGGTTAGAGTTTAAATGTGTCTTATTTTACTCATTTGCCTAATCCTGATGAGTCTTCATTACTGTACAGACAGATTTAAAGCAGGAAAAGCTACCTGTTTCAGGAGCTTGCATGAATGGAAGAAGAAACCATGTTCAGTAACACTGTTCTGGTGCTTTTCTTTTTTCTTTGCTTTTTAGACTCACTGATAGATGGTTAAATATGAGCCTAAGAGAGGACAGAATTCCCCTGATGCTCCCAGAAAGCCTTAATTACTACCTTGTGGATAAAGTGTGTCAAAATGATGGCTACTGTGGTTTTAATAATAAGACATGAAAATTGTAAATAATGTACCAGTTTACATTACTTTGATGGAAATTAATGTCTTTTACAAAGATCTTCTAGTTGCACAATACAGTCTTGAAAGATCTATTGTGAGAACTGATCTTTTTCCTCTTTCTGATCCTTGTTCACAGACTTCTTTCTTTTCCTCTTTCTGAAACTCATTTACAGACTTCTTTCTTTTCCTCCAAATTTAATTAGCTCAGTAATGATCCAGTAGTCATTAAAAGAGAATCTGGCTTCTTCCGAAGCTACATTCTCCTCAGTGGCAACAAATATAGGATCTGAGATGCAACTAACCTTTACCCTTCTTCCCCTACCACCCTCATAATTAGTCTTAACAAGTGACAGAAAGGGTGTAACAAATTAATAGAGAAAATGGTTCAAAAAAGACACATCACATCTGTTAGACCTTAGACATGTTTTGCTTTATTAGCTTCTGTAATAACAACTGTGAAGCATATTATTGTACTGAAAAGGGGAATAAGAAGCAGTCATTATTAAGCAGTGTATATGACAACGAATTGATGTACTTTGGGGTTCAATCCAAAATTTACTGATATAAATACAAGTGTTCTCTGGATTATGGGTCCCTTCCAACCCCTACCATTCCATGATTCTATGATTCTATGTTTGGGTAATATTTGAGTACAACTTACAGACAAATACCATCCAAGCAGAAATCAACTAGTAATGACTGCCATCTTATTATTTTATGTCACCATATAAGTTGTCTTAGTGGAAGCTAGTCTTGATATTTTAATCTTCAGATCTTGCTCCTTCTGTTAAGTCACTAGGAATTATCTGTTACTTATATCCGACATAGGTTTTCAAGCTTAGCATACTGTGCTCCTGAAAGTAATTTGCATTTTGAGTTTAGTTTAGGATACTTGAATAAATAATAGATTAGACTATAGAATTCCTTGTACCTGTTGTGATATGGATAGATTTATTTTATACTGACATAAAAATATTTTGTTTGCTATCAAATATACTCAGTGAGAAAGATTTTACATGTACAGTAAATTTGTTGCATTTCTTCTGTGAGATGACAGATAAAGAAAGCAAAATCTGTAGAAGGAGGTGTATAGAAGAAAAATACAAACCAAACAACATGGATTAAACAGTAGGACATTTTTATATCCTATTTTTGTCCAAAGTATTTTTATTCTGAAAGAAGTATTGATGGATGTATTGATATTCTAATTTAAAATAGTGAATATCCATTTTACCTGAAAGTAATGACTCCCTTAAAGTTCCAGAAGGATCTTCAACTGTTTTTTTTTTTTTATAAGCAACGGTCCAGCTTCTGTCTGGACTGTAAATCAGAGAGTTTACATCGTAGCTTTATTTGGTTTAACTTAGATTTGATTTAAACTACAGTAGAAATCTTCTTCATATGTATATATATACATATATATATACACACAGAGAAATTACAGTATGATTTAGTAAAAAATAATATCACAGGAATTCTTCTTATGCATGTATTTGCTTTTCCCAAACCAAAACTAAATCAGCATAATCTGGCACAGAAAACATGGACTTTTTATTTTAATCTAATTTTTAGGATCATTTCCAGGGGCAGTAATTTTGTATTGCTCATTCCTTTTATCTGGAAAAAGACCAACAGTATGCTATTCTAGAGTTACTACTTTACAAGTTTTTTTACTGATTGCTCATCTTCTACTTAACTGAAATTTAACAGATGATTTGGTGCCTGGTTTTATCCTGATTTTTACCTCATTTATCAGAAGATGACACATACATTGACTTATACTTTTAACATTTGATTGCATGAAAATATATGGGAAATATTTTGCACTGTAGGTTGCACAAGTGCAATACCTTGTTATTCTAACTCCTTTTTCATCTCGGCCTAGTAGCTTTGCCACAACCATGTCACATGTGTTCCTGTTCAAAACAGAAACTAATAGTTTTTCACTCTCAGGTAGAAAATAAGTCACCTCTGTATCAAATGGTAAAAGATGACACTGAACAGATTTATCCTTGCATTTGTACAATGGGCAGTTAGGGACAGAGCAACATCACAGATACAAGGAAACCATGACTTGCACTGAAGAAAGTATCAGATTCAAACTTAGAATTTAGTTTATGATCTAGGTTTTCCTTTCTCCTACATTACCAACTATTCATATCAGTGCTTTAGAAAACAGGACTTGTCTTTTCATTCACTTAAAAATGACATTGTGTCTCTATGAGCAAAACATGCCATGGTGTAATAAATATACATGTTAAATTTTACTCCTTATTTAAGTTCATATCTCTGCTGTCCATATTTCTGTCTGAGTTCTTCTAAATGTCTGCTAGCAGATGGTATTAATATGTTAATGCAAGCCTGTTCTTTTGAAGAAAATAGTAATAAAGATTACTAATTCATTCTGAGATAAGAAACAAAATCTTAACAATGTTCTAATTAATATTCAGATATGGATTACTTTGATAGAAGTGCTTTATCACTTATAACAAAATATACATGGTGAATGTGGGAAGATTATAAGACATAAGCCATCTAATAATGAAGGTGAAGTCATGGATAACAAAGTTACTATAAGTATATGAAAAATTAGAACAGTGCAAAATCTTCTTACTGTGTAACTTCAGAGATTCAGAAAGTTTAAAGCCAGAAGAACTATTCAATCATCTAATCTGTCCTCATATATCTATCACAGTCCACCAAATTTCATTCACTTATTCTTGTAGTGGCCCAGGAAATTTAATAAAGTGGAATCCCAAATTCACATATATTGCTGAGTGTCATTGCAACATAAATATACAGTATTAAAGCCTAACATACTATTACGAAAGTGGTCTAGCTGTCAGAGTGAAGTCAATAGCAACAGTAAAAATAAACCGTGAAATAAAATGAACTGTACAGTACAGTCACTCTGTATCCTGGGAGAACACTATCAACAGACTGTAATTGAATCAATCTTTATGTTTCTTTTCCACTGGATCAAAAGCAGACAATACTCATTACTAAAGGAAATTATATCCTGACTTATAGAGAGGAGAGTTCTGTTATTTCTATGACTAATTTATAACTCCATTATTTTATGAAGGAATACATCACTGACACCCTAAAGAAATTAGGTTACTGTTACTGAAATGTTCTAAAGCAATGTAAGACTATAGAGAATTCAGAATTGTAACTAAGGTATAGATTTCTTCCTTAATCAAAACTTATTTTATCAAGGTCAAAATTGTAATGGACAACATTTTATTTTAGAAGTGTATTCTTCAAATAGTGTCTTTTTACTTAGAGATCTTACGATTCTCTACTAATTAGAAAAAAAAGTGTTCATGTGAACCTTTGCCAAAGTCTGACAGATATCAAAAGCAAAGTATTGCAAAAAAATTTAACATGAGGTATTCACGTTTGTGTAATGTGTTTACACGTGGGTTACAGAAGATAAATGGTGCCTATAGGGCTAAAAACAAACCAACATCAAAGGTGAAATAGCTGATGTTTCTTAGCATCATTCTTCTTTCCTCCTCTGTACTATGGACCTGAGAAAGAAAACTATGAAAAGCTATCAAAAAAGAAATGCTAAGACAGTTTTAAAAATAAATTAATTTAAACATGAAAAAGACTAATCTCTAAAAGGATGTCTTAAAAGTATCCTATGCACAATCTCATATATAAAACAAAGATATCACATTAAGGGGATATGGTTTTGTATTTTGTTATGAATCTAAAATAATTACTTTGTCTTTAGTATAAATATGTGAAAAGCTTTAATCATGTCACCACTCCAGCTTATGTGGCTAAAAATCATTATAGAGAGCAGAGTCCTTGTATTTATAAGAGGGCAGTAGTTGTAGCAGAAAGTTAAAGGACATGTATAAGTGATAACTCTGTTCTTGACACAAAATATAGAGAGAGGGTTCATCAAAATATCTCTTTAATCAATGGCAGATTCTCACTTTCCTGGCCCCTTCTGCATATATGTACCTCATAATCATACAGTACAATCGCACATAATATTTTCTCTGTGTTCTTCCAGCTTTGAGTGTAGTTCTTGAGATGGTTTCTATTCAGACAAGTTTCTATTTATGGATGAATTACATTTGTAAGTCTTAATATTAAAAATATAAAGTGAACTCTAAGAGATGAACAATGTTTTATATTACAAATTCTATGTAGTTAAAACTGTTAACTACATTTGTAAATTAGAGAATGTTTTATTTTGACAGTTTCTTAATAAAAAATTTCTATTGCTCTTGATACGATATTTTTAATTTTAAAATTATATTATTTTATTTTCCTGA